>JANVCC010000039.1:5554476-5610874 GCA_025345505.1 Todiramphus chloris collaris | reverse complement strand
GGGCGGGAGGAGCGCGGCCGCGAGACCCGGCGGAACCGCCGACACCGGCAGAGCCGCGCCCCGGGCCCCGGTAGCGGCCGCCCCGCCCGGCCCCGGGGGCGCTGGGCCCCCCCCCCGGCCCGGCCCGGCCATGCTCGGCCTGGATGTGTGCGAGGCCGGCGGGCAGCTGCTGGAGCTGCTCTGGCTGGCGCTGTGCTACCGAGGTGAGCGGCGGCGGGCCAGGGGTGGGCATATCCCGGGTGACCCGGGGACGGGCATCGCCTGGGGGCGGCGGGGTGGGCATCGCCCCGGGAAGGGGTGGCATCGCCTCGTCTCCCCAACAGGTGAACGTTGCCCCATGCCCCTGGGGACCGGAGCATCCTGTGGGGGTGGGGGGATCCCCAGCCTTCCCCCCCGCCCCGCGTCCCTCCCCCCCCACCTTGCAGCCCAGCTTTTGGCACCCAGCACATGCCGCCCTGTCTTGCCACCCATGAGGGGCTGGGTGAGCCCCTGGGCGGGTGCATCCCTGGGCTGGCAGCCGGCGGGGCTGGGTGCCGCACGCTGCTGTGACAGCCGAGGTGCAGAGGCCTTTGCTGGGGTGCATCCAGGAGTGCATCAGGGCCACTGCTCCGTGGGGCCCTGGGGACCCACACAGCTGATGCTGTGATCCCTACCGCAGGCTGTGCCGCCTGCACGTCCCCAAGGATGGGGTTTCCAGGGGCTTTGGGGAACTCAGTGCTTGCAGTCAGACAACGGGGGGGGAGGGGAGCGATGCAGTGGGCAGGGATGGTGGGGACATCACCCACCATTGTGTCCCCCACAGCCTGTCACCCACCGGAGCCACCGTTTACCCCCTAGCTGCTTTTTTTGTCCCTGCAGCTGCTGGCGGTTGAGTTTGGTGTGGGAGATAGGGGCTGGTGGCTGCTCAGCAGGGTTGGAGTGGGCCGCAGGGGTGACAAAGACCTTTCTGGGTGATGGGTTGCGAAGGGTGCCTGAGGTTCATGGCGGGCTGCAAACATCCCCTGGACTGTGCACACCACGTAGGCAACATCTTGTCTTGCTCCATGACCATGTGGAAATGGAGCCGGTGGCAACACCTCGGGTCTCAGCTGTGCCACCAGGCCCTGGGGACACAGCCTGTCAGTGTCTCCATCGCCCTGAGCAGGGGGACAGCCTGTCTGCCCCACAGTAGATCACCCACATCCATGTGTGGCATGTCTGAGCTCAGCCACCCCCCCCCCCCAACCCTGCCCACAAGTGCCTGCGTGTCAGGGAGTGCGGGGGTGTCCCCCCGGTGTCCCCGGGGCAGCGGGACTGCCACTGCCTGTCCCCCGCAGACATCATGGCTGACAAGGAGGGGGTGATGCTGTCTCTGGAGGAGGAGGAGGATGCTGACATGGCCCTGGCGTACAAGACGCCGGAGAAGAAGAGCCTGCAGGAGATTCAGGAGCTGGACCCGGGGGACGAGAGTCTGCGGAAGTACAAGCAGGCACTGTTGGGGCCCATCCCTGCTGCTGTGGGTAAGGCTGGGGGCTGCCCGCCAGGTTGAGAACCCTGGTACCCCAGCACCCTGGCACCTCAGCCAGGTGATGCAGCCTCAGCTGGTGCAGGGAGCTCAGGCTTCCCCAGCACCCATGGGCATCCCCCAGCACAGAAGGCTTGTCCTGATTGGCATCACCTGGAGGTGCTGCCTGTGCCCGTCACTGGCGCGGAGACCCTGGCACCCCCCTTCTGAGAGGGTAACGGCTGCCTGGGGACCCCGGTTGCCTTGGTTACGGGATCACCACCGCAGTTTCCATAGGAACGGTTACAAGGGACCGGGAAATTCATTGGAATGACAGACACAGAGCGAGCAGCCGTCGGGTCTGCCAGGTGGCACAGGTGTGGGTGTCCCCCTGCTCCCCCTGGTACCCACCCCAGCCTGGTGCTGCCCTTGGCATCTGTGGGGCCAAGGCCAGGCTGGGGTTTTCCACAGGCCTGGCACCCCGGTGTACTGCCTGATGGGTGCATGAGAGCTTGGGAGTGGGGCTGTGTGTGTGCAAACCAGTGAGGTGTGTGTGTGTACAAGCTGGGGAGGGAACATGGGTGCAGGATGGTGTGGTGCAAGTGGGCTGGTAGGGTGTAAACTGCTGATGCGTTGCAGGTTGGGCTGGTGGGGTTAACCAGACTAGTGTGCACCTCAAGGGCTGCCTTTGCCTGCATGTGCTGTCTTCTCCTCCCCACCCACCTTGTCCCACTCCCCAGCCCGGGACCATCTCACCCTGTGAGATACATGTGGCCCTTTAAACATGGTCCTACCCTAATGATGTCGATCGCTGGTCTGAGGTGCCCCGGTCTCCTGTGCCCTGCCTAGGCTGCCCAGCATGAGCTGGCTCCTAACAACCCCCCATGAACACCATGGCCCTTTGTGCCATTACAGGGGCCTTGGGCAGCCCCCTTGGCTGGGACAGAGGTGCTGGTGGTGGTGGGCACATGTGGGTAAGGTCTGCACCATGCCACTTGTCCCTAGATGCCAGCGTGCCCAATGTGCAGGTGACGAGGCTCACCCTGATGTGTGAGCAGGCGCCAGGGCCCATCACCATGGACCTGACAGGTGAGTGTTGGGGCCATCCGTGGGAGGAGGAGACAGAAGGGGTGCTGGGCTGATGGGTCATCTCCCTGCACAGGAGACCTGGAGGTGCTGCGGAGTCGGGCCTTCGTGCTGAAGGAGGGAGTGGACTACAGGGTGAAGGTGTCCTTCAAGGTGAGGCGGGTGCATGGTGCCCTCTGTCCACTGGTTGGGAATGGACCTGCTGCCTTCACACTCCAAGGTCCCTGCCCCATGGGGTCCCTGCTGCCCTGTATCTCTGTCCTCATACCCTGGGGTCCCTGCCCTCCCACCCCAAGGTCCCTGTCCCATGGGGTCCCTGATCCCCAGAGGTCCTTTTTCCCATGTGTCTTGGCCCCACGGGGTCCCTACTGCTGCCCATGGGTCCCTGCCACCTTGGGGCATTTGCCCTCCCACCCCTCACCCACAGGGTCTGTGCCCCTTTGGAGGTCCCTGCCCACCATGGGAATCCTTGCTCCCCCAACATCTCTGATACACCAGGGTGCCTGCCATCCCAATGTCCTCCCCAGCATCCTCACCCCTCTTCAGGGCTCCTGCCACCCTGGTGTCCCTGCTTCTCTCAGAGGTCCCAGCCACACTGGGTCCCTGACTTTCCCGGGGCCCTCTGGAGGTCCCTGCCTGTCCTGGGGGGATCATGTCCCTGCTATCTCAAGATCCCTGCCTTTCTTGGGGCTCCCTGCCACCCTTGCTGCTCAATGCCCAATCCTGACCAAGAGGCTGGATCCTGGGGGAGGGGGGTTCAAGATGGGGCTTTAGTGGTGGGTGCCCCTCGCCCCCGAGGCCAGGAGTCTCCAGGGTGGTGCTGGTAGCACTGAGTCATGCAGCAGCACCCATGGCACCCCTGCCTTGTGCCCGCAGGTGAACAGGGAGATCGTCTGTGGGCTGCGGTGCCTGCACCTCACCTATCGCCGGGGCCGGCCTGGTGAGTGGGGCCAAGGGCCTGGGGGGTGTGTGAGGGGTCTGTGCCACCCTGGCCCCGCTCACCAGTCCCTCCTATCCCCTTTTCTCCCAGTGGACCGCGATGTCTTCATGGTGGGCAGCTATGCACCACGGGCTGAGGAGTATGAGGTGGTGACGCCGGCAGAGGAGGCACCACGGGGCTGGCTGGCACGGGGCTCCTACCGCGTCCGCTCCCTCGTCACCGATGATGACAAGATGGAGCATCTCTCCTGGGAGTGGGGCCTCTGCATAAAGAAGGCCTGGGAGGACTGACCCCCCCCCCACCATCCACACCCCGGTTCCCCCCCCCCAGCTCGGGGATGCGGTGCCTGCCATCGCAGGGGGACCCCTCGCCGGCACCGCCACGCTTGCCCTGGTCGTGTGAAGGGTTCGGGGGGGCGGTTCCCTTAGTGAACGGGCACCCGCAGTTGTGGTCTTTGCAACCAAAGTTATTTTTAATTGCTGTTTTGTTTTTTTTTAAATACTGATGCTCACCTGGTCCTCATGGCATCCCCATCGCCCAGGCCGGGACCATGACTCTGCCACGGCGGCACCGTGCCTGGCCACCCGCCCGGTCGCAGGCTGTGCTCTTCCATCGCCATTAAACTCTACAGACTGGTCTCTTACTGGTGTGTCTGTGCCCCCGTCGCCTCTGCCCAGACTCCTGTCCCCATCCCACTGGCAGGGCCAGGCCCGCTGTGGGGATGGGCGGCTGGAAAACGGCCACCTGGTCCCGCTGCCTTATCGGCGGTGCTGGGCAGCCAGTAGCGGAGGGCCACGAGCCCCAGGGGACTGGCACCACCCGCCCCGGGGCCCTTATCTGCGTCCTCTTCCCCTGGGCGACGGCTTTGGCACCATGCGGGGCTGCAGGGCCCGGCTAGTTTGGCTGCTGGTGCTGTCGTTGGCCTGGCTGGGTCCGGCGCTGGGGGGCGAGGAGAAGGATGGGGAGGTGGTGGCTGAGGAGGAGAAGGAAGAGGATGAAGTGCTCTCAGATGAGCTGAAGGAGGAGGCTGGTGTCCTCGTGCTCCACGAACACAACTTTGCTCGTGCCCTGAGCGAGCACCGGCTGCTGCTGGTGGAGTTCTGTAAGTGCCCCCTGTGGGCAGGGAACATGGGCAGCGGGTAGAGGCCAGCGGCACGCACAGAAGCAGACATATGGGCATGGGGGCAGAATGAGGCAGGGCTGGCGGGGCGGGCAGGGACAAGGCTGTGGAGCAGAGGGGCTGGGGCACAGCATGTGACAGGGCAGGGGGATAGGGCCAGAGACACGGACAGAGGACATGTAGCAGGGTCACATGGTGAGGGTGTAGGACATGGCCCTGGCACAGGGGACATGGATAGGGGCATGAGCTGCAGCCCAACAGGCTCATGCAGCCATTACATGCCCTGGCCACCTGCTGAGCCCACCCTGGGGACTGGGGACACTCCAAAGCTGTCCCAGGACCATCCCCATGGCCAACGCTTTCCCCTGCCCACAGACGCACCGTGGTGTGGGCACTGCCAGCGGCTGGCCCCTGCCTTTGCCCAGGCAGCCACCACACTGAGGAACGAGTCCAGCTCAGCGTGGCTGGGCAAGGTGGATGCCACAGCACAGACAGCCCTGGCCAGTGAGTTTGGTATCACTTCCTACCCCACGCTCAAGCTCTTCCGCGATGGCAACCGCACCCACCCCCTCGCCTACACCGGTAGGGCTGCGGCACCGTGCTATGGCTCCTGTCGGGGGGGGGAGGGACACTGTGGTGGGTGCTGGGGTGGGCTGGGGTGCAACGATGGGTGGCAAGGGGTGATGGTGAGAGGGGTGGTGATATCCTGGTGGGGATCACAGCGTGGTGATGGAGGGCAGGTGACAGTGTGGCCATGGTGCATGGGGTGATGGCAGGTGGGTGGCATAGGGGGGTCTGTAGGGGTGGCAGCCTGGTAAGGGGTGTATGAGGTGATGTCTGGGGCCCTGCTCTGCGTGGCAGGCCGCATGGACGCTGAGGGCATCGTGCGCTGGATGCAGCGTCGGGCTGGCCCCAGTGCCACGCTGCTGCAGGACGCCGACACTGCTGCCGCTTTCATCACCTCCCAGGACTTGGTGGTCGTTGGCTTCTTCAAGGTGGGCTGGGGAGGGCAGGGGCTGGGTCGGGGCCATGGCTGTGGCCTTGGCCATGGCTGCTCACAGGGTGGCTGTGCAGGATCTAGGGGGTGAGGCGGCCCAGGTCTTCTACGAGGTGGCCAGAGAGATGGTGGACCTGCCATTTGGTGTGGTCCAGGCGGCTGAGCTCTTCCAGGAATACAGGCTGTCGGCCGACACTGTCTGCCTCTTCAAGAAGGTGAGGGAGTGGTGGGGGGGTAGTGGGGCCAGGCTGTCTCTCAGCCAGCCCTCACCGGCCCCCTCCGTGGCAGTTCGACGAGGGACGGACAGACTTCCCTGTGGACCCGGCGCAGGGGCTGGACGTGGCCAAGCTCACCCACCTGCTCCGTGTCCACAGCCTGAAGCTGGTGATGGAGTTCACCAATGAGGTATGGACCATCCCTGTCCCTGTCCCTGTCCCCTGAGGGTCATGGCCCCTCTGCCCACATCATTCTCCTCCTCAGACTAACAGCCAGATCTTCAACGCCAAGATCCCCCATCACATGATACTCTTCCTCAATAAGTCGTCCTCGGCACAGCTGGCATTGCAGGATGGCTTCCAGGCAGCCGCTGGCACCTTCCGGGGTGAGGTAAGGATGTCGCATGGCAGAGACATGAGGGGGTGACCCTAGACTCAATGTCTCCTTTCCCCTGCCCAGGTGCTCTTCGTGGTGGTGGATGTGACTGGGTATGGCGCTGATGTCTTGCCCTTCTTTGGCATGACGCCTGCTGATGCCCCCACCCTGTGCTTAGTCAAGATGGAGAACAACCGCAAGTACCGGATGGACCAGGACTCCTTCTCAGACGTGGACATACGCACCTTCATCCAGGCGGTGCTGGATGGCAAGGTGAAGGTGAGAGATGTGGCACTGTGCTGGTGAGCACCAAGGATGCCTCACTGTGGTGAGCAGTGGGCTGTTAACTCTGAAGCCTAATGGTGACAGTTCTGCAGTGAACACCAGTCATTTGCTCCCTGATGCTTGTGCTGCCAGGCCTCAGGATTTGGGGAGTTGTTATGGGAAAAGAGGCAGGAGACAGTCGATGTGGGGAGACACAGAGCTGGGATGGCATCAGAGGGGAAGAGGTTGTCCAAAAGGCAGCACAGGAGCACTGCTGGCTGCTCACTGGGGCCCCCTGCCCTGGCCCACATTGTGCCCTATGGGGTGCTGGCAATGCTCAGCCTGGGCTGTGGCCATCCTGGCTGTCCCTGCAGCCCCACCTGATGAGTGCGGAGCCCCCTGAGGACTGGGACACGCGGCCTGTTAAAGTCCTGGTGGGGAAGACCTTCGAGCAGGTGGCGTTCGATGAGACCAAGAATGTCTTTGTCAAGTTCTGTAAGTGCTGGGGCTGCCCCTGGCCCTCCCCAAGCTCTTTCATGGGGCTCAGCCCCCCCTGACACCACAGCCCCCAACCCTGTCACCGGCCCCTCTGCTGGGGGATGCTGCATCCTGACCCTGGCAGAGCCCCGGTTCCCTGGCTCATCCCCCGGCACGGTGCCTGCCCCGCAGATGCACCGTGGTGCTCCCACTGCCAGGCGATGGCGGCTGCCTGGGAGGAGCTGGGAGAGCGCTACAAAGACCATGAGAGCATTGTCATCGCTGAGATGGACTCCACAGCCAATGAGCTGGAGAACATCACCATCAATGGCTTCCCCACGCTGCACTACTTCCCCGCGGGGCCAGGCAGGAAGGTTGGTGGGGGCACTCATGGGGCCACCCTGACTCTGACAGTACCCAGGGGACCTGGTCACCCCTCATCTTCCTTCCATCCCATGGCTCCAGATGGTTGAGTACAAGAGTGCCCGAGATGTGGAGACCTTCTCCAAGTTCTTGGAAAACGGGGGCGTGCTGCCCGAGGAGCCACCTTCAGTAAGTCCACACACCTGAGGTTGAGGGAACCCCTGCAGTCCAGGGCAGCCCCCAGCCTCTGCTGGGCAGGGGGTCAGATCCTGAGGGATGGGCATGGAGACAGACAGGGCTTGTGTGTCTGTCCGTGCCTCACCGCTGCCTTCTCCAGGTGTCCAAGACTCCCGAGAACAGCACGGGCAGGGAGGAGCCGAGTCCGCTCGGGACGGATGAATCCCGGGATGAGCTGTGAGCTGGTTTCGCTCTGGTGCGCGCTATAAATGACCTGGAATCAGTGTGGGCTCTGCTCTGTGTCTGCAGCTTCACAACATGGCAGGGAGCACGTTCTGGGGAGCACCCACGTATCAGGGGGACGTGGCAGGGCTGACAGTGGGCAGAGCCCCCAAAACAAGAAGGCAGCTTGGCCCTGGGCCCTCATGGAGGGCGAGCTGCAAGCGGCCCTCTGCTCCCCGGGGTGCTTGAGCCAGCAGCCCTGCTGATGGCAGGAGGTGGACAAGGCAGAAGACATGGCGCGGGGGGAGTCAGCAGCATCCACGCTGGCCTTTGTGCTACGCTGCCTGAAGGTGACTGAGGGACCAGCCATGGGCTCTCCTTTGTGGCCCAAGGGCAACCTCCCACCACAGGCCTGGGCTCCACAATTTAGTCCCAGCACCAGGGGAATCCCAGGAATTCCAGAATCCCAGCATGGTGGCACTTGGCAGGGACCTCTGGGGATCATCTCATCCAACCCCCCAGCTCCAGCAGGGTGACCCAGAGCAGGGGGCCCGACATCGCATGTCCAGGCGGGTTTGGAATCTTCCCAGAGAAGGAGACTCCACAACCTCTCTGGGCAGTCTGGGCCAGGCTCCAACACACCCACGGCAAAGCAGTTTCTCCTCCTGTTCAGATGGAACCTCCTGGGTTCCAATTTGTGTCCATTTCTCCTTGTCCTGTCACTGGGCACCACTAGCAAGATTCTGTCCCCATCTTCTTGCCCCCTGGGAGCCCTTTAGCTCTTGATCAGCATTGATCAGATCCCCTCTCTGTCTGCTCTTCTCCAGCTCAACAGCCCCAGGGCTCTCAGCTTTTCCTCAGCACAGAGATGCTCCAGTCCCCTCAGAATCTTCATAGCCTCTGCTGGACTCTCTCCAGTGGCTCTTTGTCTCCTTTGAACTGGGGAGCCCAGAACTGGACATAATACTCCAGACATGGCCTCACTAGGGCAGAGAGGTAGAAGAACCTCAACTGCTGGCTGGTTATCACAGCTGGGGAAGGCAAGAAATGTGCAGCATGGCACTCTACATCTTCCTCTTAAGCCTGGCTTGCAGCCTCTGGGACCCTCCAGCGTCCTCTCCCAACCCAGGCACTGTCCTTTCTCCCCTGGGCCTGCTGCTCCAAGACCCCAGGTGATTCCTCCAGGGGCAACACATTGGTCCCCTGGGGCTGGGACCTTTCTAGCCACCCCTCCAGGGAGCCTACAGTTGCCCTGCTCCTGCCACATGCCCAGCCCTTCACCTGATCTGCCCCATCCTCCAGCCGCCCCAGCCAGCTGCCGAGGGCCCGAGTGCCAGCTCCGCGGGGAAGGAAGAAAGCAGCAGGCAGTGGGACATGGGGTTTTATTTCATTTTTATCCAAGTACCTTTGAAAAGATCATTGTACAAGTCAGAACATGAGAATGCAGAGGAGACATTGCTGGGGCTGCGCGGCCGCTGTACATATTTACAGGGGTCCCCGTGAGAAAAAAAAGGCAGGAGAGGGAAATAAATCCCAGGCATGGTAACAACCTCACCAGACACAACACCAGCAGAACTTGGAAAAAAAAAAAACCAGGGAGGAAAAACGCTCATAACGCTGTTCCCGGGCTGAAAACGACAGTGGATTTTGCTGGACTTCATGTAGCGTGTAGGCAAGTCACAGAACCGCGTTCTGAAGGCACTCGGTGACATGTTCAACAGGCTGAGTCCCGGCCCCGCTGGTGCCACAGTGCCTCTGGCAGCTCCAATGCGCCCAGAGCAGCACCAGGCAGGGCAAGCACTGGTGTGGAACCCCCCTCGGCTTTGGGGGATGCCCTTTTCTGTAGGTGGGCAAGGGGTGGTCTCTGGAGTCAGTGCCACGCTGAAGCAGGGCAGGGTCTGGACTCGAGGATGGGCAGGGCTGAGGGCAGGGTGGTGGGTGCACCAGTGCAGCCCCCAGCTTTCTTGCATCCGAGTAAGCCCAGGAGGCTTCCCAAGGTGCCGGTTGCCCTGCTGAGTGACTTGGCCCTACATGAGCCCCACAAACTGGCATCAAGAATCCTCCTTGCTCTTGCAATGCACTGCAGTGCTCTCATCCTGCCTCCCCTGAGACAAAGAAGCCGACAAAAGACACAGGACTCATACAAAGACATTTTTTTATCTCCAGCTTTAGTGTCTCCCCTATTATGTTTCTCAAGAGTCCCCTTTACCAAAGCTGCAGCCTGGCACCAGGGGCCTGGGCACATCTGCACCAGGCACACGAGTGCCAGCCCTCTGAGGAACTGCAGCACGCTCCTGGGAAGCGAACCCTTCTCCAGGGGCTCAAGGTAGGGAGGGAGGAGCGCACAGGCTGTGGGATGCCAGCACCCAGCCTGCTCCGATGCCCCCAGCCCCGAGAGCTCACACCAACCCATCTACCTTTTGGGGATTTACTCGGTCGCAAGAAAGCTCAGGAGGAAAAACCGCCATCCTACCCTGTCCAGCAGCTGAGACTGCTGGGGAAGAGAGGGACCGACTAGTTCTGAATGGCTCAGTAATGTTTGGGGGCGGGCTGGGAGCACAACCCCTCCAGAGCGGGGCTGCCCCTTCCATGCTGGCCAGGGGAGAGCAGCTCTGCCCCAGCACGGCTGCGAAGCCATCCATGCCGCAGGGCCAGGGCAGGGGGCCGCGAAAGCGAGGAGCAGCCGGAGTCTGACGGATGGCTATACACTTTGGACGAGTTCTGCAGTACCTGTATATTTTACATTTACATAAGAGCACTGTGACATTGGAAATATTTTCCTTTTATTACAATATATCAAAAATATGCAGCTTTAGTAAACAAGGTCATATTACACTTTCTAATGCACTGTACAATGCTACATTACACTTATATTCAGTATGGAGAGGGGAGCCCAGGCTCCCACTGGCAAGTCCGTGAGGTGACACGATGTCCATGGCGAGACGGAGCTTGCCCAGGTCCTTGCTGGAGCTGGCTACCGCCCTGCACCCTGGGCTTGCCCGGCACCTGCGGCAGCAGCACCGCCAGCATCCGCCCCAGGCCCTCTCCTCCAGTCCCAGAGTTTTTCACAGTCCTGTCCTCACATCTTGGCAACCCTGGAACTTAGTCGATCTTTTCCACCTTCCCGACAATCTTCTCTTCGAAGATGGGCAGGATGGTGTCATCCTCCCGCACTTCCTCAAAGACCACGCCACAGTCGAACTCGTCACTCACTTTCTTAAAGTAATACCTGAGAAAAACAGAAACATGGGAGCAGAGAGGAAAGAAAAAAGCAGGTGAATGGTCACAGGGGCACCGTGGTCCCCAAACCTGGGTACAGCCCTTCTGAGCCCCTGAGCTCATGCTGCATAAGGAGCAGCTCCCCGAGGCATGGAGGCAACTGTGGACAAACTTTTTCCCCTGCCCTCACCCAGTGGACAAAAAAAGAGTGGTCAGAACTATGTTGGAACACTCAGGAGCTCCAGCCCTGAATCCAAGCCCATTCAGTAGTCTCCCAAAAGTAGTGGCTGGAGGCACCCATGTTGGTGGAGTGTTTCTAGGGCAGGTTTTTCCATGGCAGCTCCTACTTGGAAGGGGGACTTGGAGAGCTGCACACCCCATGCCTGGCTACTCTGGGACTTCTGCAGGACCCAACCTCCCTGTCATCACTGGATACAAGTTTGGGAGGAGCCAAAACAGCTCTGGAAACTAGAGGGTTCCTCACAGCATCACTGAGCACTAGCTGACACTGATCTTCACCAGTCCAGGACCTCACAGGGCCCCGCAGTGCAGCTCAGCAGCTTCTGTTGAAGGTGCAAACCATGACATAGAACATTTCTGGTACAAAACCCAGTCTGCCTCGTTCCTGTAACTTGCCTGTTCAACAGCATTGGCTCTACTGCCACATGCTCACTGCAGCCTGCCTGGCTGGAGCATTCCTCCTGCTGGAAGGCTGTCAGCACCTCCAAGAGCCCCTGACCCTACCTCCACCACACTCCTTTGCCTTGGTGGGGGCAACACCGCCACGTCCTGTCAGCGGCATCTGCCAGGTGTCGTGACGGTCTGCTGGCACCATACCACACATGGAGATGGCTCTTACCTGTAGTTCCCTTTCTTGGTGAGCAGCTCCTTGAACTGCCCCAGCGTGACCACACGCCCTTTGACGAGGGTGCGGTAAGGGATCGGCTCTCCGCAGAAGTAGTAAGCGACCACGATGTTCTCACATGGCTGGGATGCACCACTGCCTGGTCTCTTCTGGGGCTTCAACCTGACATGCAAAAATAGAAGTGACCTGCTGAGTATCAACCCACCTGGCAGTGTGGGCAGGCCCAAGAGCCCCTACCTGCAGAGCCTGGGTGAAGGTGGTAAATTAACTAACATCCAGGGCCTCAGAAGCACCCTCTACTCTGACCACCAGCTCTCTTGGCACATGCTGAAGGCAGTGAAGGAGTGAACAGCACTTGGAGAGGCTGGATGGGGCCAGACTGCAGCTACAATAGCACCCACCCGCATCCTGGCTTGGGTCAGCACCAGTGTGGCCAGTAGGACTCCCAAAGGAGAGATTGTCCTGCTGGACTAGGCACTGGTGAGACTGCCCTCGAATACTGGGTTCAGTTTTGGGCTCCTCATTCCAGGAAGGACATTGAGGAGCTGGAGCATCTCCAGAGAAGGGCAAGAAAGCTGGGGAAGGGTCTAGAGCACAGGTCTGGTGAGGAGCAGCTGAGGGGCCTGGGATTGTTGAGCCTGGAGAAAAGGAGGCTCAGGGGAGACCTTCTCACTCTCCAGAACTCCCCGACAGGAGGTTGGAGCCAGGTGGGGTCAGTCTCTAAGTGACAGGACAAGAGGAAATGACCTGAAGTTGCACCAGGGGAGGTTCAGGTCAGACAAGAGGATCCATTTCTTCCCCACAAGGGTTGTCGAGGCCTAGCTTGGGCTGTAGAGGGCAGTGGTGGAATCCCCATCCCTGGAGGGGTTTCCAAGCCATGGAGATGTGGTGCTGAGGGACATGGTTTAGTGGTCCCCTGGCAGTGCTGGGTTAATGGTTGCACTTGATGATCTCACAAGTCTTTTCCAAACAAAACAATTCTGTGATTCTACAAGGAGGTTGCAGGTTCCAGACCTCTTTGTGCTGAAGAAACCTGTCCCTGGGCTTGGGGATGGGATGTCCCTTCCCACAGCACCACTGGCTTGGAGATACATCAGGAAGCTCTGGGCAAAGAGAGCATCCCAGCCCCACAGCAGCAAACCCTGGTCTCCATCAGCACCCTCCTGGTGTGAACTGAGCACGCAGGGCTGGATGCACGCTTAGGGACAAGACCACAAACACTGCTCAGACTACTTGGGATTATTGCTGCCGTGGCCAAAATAGCTCAGCCTGGGTTTCCACTGACCTACATCTGCGTGGCTGTGCAGACAGGACTGCTCCTGCTCCCCGCAGCTCCCCTGGGCGCCTCTCCCAGCGTCGATGGAGGTTGGAGTGGATAGAGCTCCCAGTGGGACATGCCCTGAAGGCTTTGCTGCCCATCCTGTCCACGCAGAGTGGCAAGGCAGCCACCATCCCCAAAACCTCAGTGACTTTAAACCTCCTGTGTTTTCCTGACTCTCAGGATGTTGCTCCGGGCTCTGCTCCTGGCCCACACCCTGGGGTTATGCTGCATGGTGCCACCACTAGACCAAAAGAGTCACCCCAGTCCTAATACCATTTTCAGAGGGAGACAAAAGTAGCAGTAATAAAACTGAGGGTACTTTGCCCTTCTGGAGAGCCTTTCATCTCGGGTGCCGTAAATGCTGCACAAACACTGGAGCAGCCTACACAAACTGGCACCTGGGCATGTGTGGTCTATGCCAGAGGCAGCCTTCTCTTTCAAAGTCACATAAACCAAATTTGGCAGCTTTAAAAAAATATTTGAAAAGTACACTGGATAAAAAAGATGATTTTGTATTTACATGACTGGAAAGCCGCTATAAAAAAGCCAGAATCTGCCAAGCACATGAGGTCATCGCAGTTTTGGAAATGACTCTGGCCCTAACCTTTAAACACTGGCTTGCGGGCAGAGCACCTTTTAATAGCATGCCCATGTAAACAGTGGCATTGCAAACCAAGGCAATCTCTTCCCCTCTTTCTAAAGGCATCAGAAGTCTAAAGTGCAACAGAACAACCTTCCTGGTGCCTGCTCTGCCCAGGAGACCTTTGGAGAAGATGGAGCATCCTGAGAGGCAAGAGTTGGCTCCTGGTGCCAGCAGAGCTCTCAGAGCCTCTGCCACCCTTGTATCAAAGCACAGGATGCCCTTTAGCTAGAAAAACATTAAGGAATTGAGTCATCCTTGGAAGAAAAAAAAATGAGGCATTTAAAGGAAAAATGGGTCATAAATTTAGGCAAATTCTATGAACCTTGTGAGCCAGAAGTTAATTGAAGGGGTTTGGAAAACCTCAAAGTCCCCAAGCTGCTCTTAATCCTGCTAGAAACGAGTCATGACTAAGAGAGAGCTGCTGTGTGCCTGGGGACACAGCCACGGGCCCTGCGTGGGCAGCCAGGCCCGTCCCCGGGGCTGCTGTGCTCCTTCGCCTGGGGACTTGCAGAGAACACCCCTGAGCTCTGCTGCGAGGGGACAATGCTCAGAGCCTTCCTCCTCCTCTTCCTCCTGCTGTCTAGATCATCCCTGAAAAGCCATTTCTGAACATGCTCAGCCTGGCACCAGTGCTTACTTCTTTCCAAAGCAGAGATGAGCCCTGAAAGTGATGCCCAAAATGACAGAATCACAGATTGGTTTTTTAAGATCACCAAGTCCAACCAGTAGCCCAGCACTGCCAGGGCACCACTAAACCATGCCCCTCAGCACCACATCTCCACAGCTTGGAAACCCCTCCAGGGATCTTGGGGACTCCACCACTGCCCTCTACAGCCTGGGCCAGGCCTTGACAACCCTTGTGGAGATGAAATTGATCCTCATGTCCAACCTTAACCTCTCCTGGAGCAACTAGAGGCAATTTACTTTTGTCCTATCCCTTGTTCCTTGGGAGAAGAGACTGACCCCCACACAACACGCCCAAAATGATGCCTGAAAGCACTCTGCACTGCTTACAGAGCTGGAGTTAAAACCAACCCCTGTGGCTTTGAATGCCCTCGCATCTGCCATAAGTCACAGCAGGGACAGGTGGCTGTGGTGCCTCCAAGCTCCTGGGGCCAAACAGGGCTGAGCAACAGGACTGGCCGGCCGGGAGCAGAATCCACACCCATCCCAAGCACAGCCACTGATCTCCAGCAGGCTGAAGTGGAGCTGATGAATACAGCAATCACTGAAAAGGGAATTTTCCAAGAGCTCCTCTTGGGAGAATGAGACAACGCAATCATCTCCACTTCCGTCATCGCCCAGAGCTCTCCTGAGACCGCGGCTTACCCAAACAGGCCACCCGACTGCCTCTGAGCCCTGCCTCATTAAAGCTCCCACCTGCACCCATCTCCTGGGTGGCTGCGTGAGCCAGCAACACAGCCAGCTACCACCACCCTGCCCCTGCTGGAATCACCTCCCTTTGCTGCAGTTGTCACAAGCACAGAACGTGGCTCCGTGAGGAAACGGCGGAGCTCATCCGAGTGCCTGTTTCTGCATTTCAGCCCCCATTTCTCAGCTGTATAACCCAGTGGTGCCGGGACAGGGAAAACTACGTCTGGGCTACAGCACCAAGACAAGCTCACTGTCACTCAGAGGTGAGGCACCCAGCTTGCTCCAGCTCAGCCCTGGGGCTGGAGAGCTTTGTGAAACCTGAGATGCACCCATTTCGAGAGGTGTCCCAGATGCCAACTCTGCTCCTCTTTCAGGCTTGGCCCAACCCAATTAATTCCAGACTGAGATCATGCCCATGTTCTTGCTGCTTGCAGAAGTCTTTTCTCTGAAGAGCTGGGACTAATTACTTGATCCAGCTGTGAACATAACTGAACTGTGACACTGAGCTACAGAAAATGTCTCAAAACCTGGCTGTTCATGGAAGTAACCTGCCAGTCACTGGGATGCCAATGCTAGGCACACTGGATCTGCAGGTCATTGAGTACTGGATGCTTGGTCCTGCATTGCTTGCTAGCAGCAGCCAGGTAGCTCTCTCAGAGATCAATGTCCCTACAAATGCTGTGGAAGAGGGAGAAAAAAAGGCTTTTTCTGTAATAGAAGTGTGATTTCTGGAAGAATGTATCTCCCAGCGCAGGCACTGCAGACGTCTCCTTTAATTCTAGAGAGGCAGTGCTGGGGTGGGAGTGGGGCTGCTGGAACCCCCAGCCAGGGCAGCAGGCAGGTAGCTAGGGAAGGGCACTGCTGGTGAGGGCTGTGCTGGACAAGAGCGGCTGGTGAGCTGGGTAACTGCCAGCAAGGTCAGCCTGGCCGTACAGAGCTGGCACGGTGCACTCTCCTCCCACAGCCAACTCAAGGACACCCCCAGGCTCACCTCCACCTCTCTGGCCACCAGCACCGTGCTTCCAGAAGGCTGTCAACAAACCTGGCACACTGGCTCCAATTTCCCAGAGCTCTTTAAAGCTACCGACTGAAAGAAACAGTGTTTCCATGTGACCTCCCTCTCCACTTCAGCTCTGCTCTCCAAAGAGCTGTGGCATCTGTTTTCAGGCAGGCTCCTGTGCTAACCCACAGCAGGAGCTCTCCCAAAGCTGCTAGCTCAAGTGTGCTTCGGCTGGAGCACCCAATCCTGTCAAAATCCAGCACAGAGATTTCGACACACAAAAATCTTTGGCTCCCTGGGGACTGTTGTGTCCATTCATGCCTGCTGCTGGACCCCCGCACGTTTGTTTTTCATGAGAAGCTCCCTGTTGGTGAATGTGGCTCTCTGGTTTTCCATGCATGGGGCAGGTCTGGGGGATCCCGGCATCACCGGGAGAAGAGCCACACCTCATGGAGACGCAACATATGCAGAGCAGCCCAGCACTGGGACACAGTCTGTCCTCCCACTGGTCTGCATGGCATTCACCACGATGCCATAGGATTCTGACAAAACCAGTGCTTACAATCCCAGAATCCCAGCATGGTGGGGGTTGGCAGGGACCTCTGGGGATCATCTGGTCCAACCCCCCTGCTCCAGCAGGGTCACCCAGAGCAGGGGTCCAGGATCGCATCGTCCAGGTGGGTTTGGAATCTTCCCAGAGAAGGAGACTCCACAACCTCTCTGGGCATCCTGGGCCAGGCTCTGCCACCCTCAAAGCAAAGCAGTTTCTCCTCCTGTTCAGATGGAACCTCCTGGGTTCCAATTTGTGCCCTTTGCCTCTTTGTCCTGTCACTGGGCACCACTGACAAGAGTCTGTCCCCATCCTCTTGCTCCCTGGGAAGCCTTTAGCTATTGCTCAGCATTGATATAATACAATACACACTAAATTATTATTAGAGTATTAACTGCACGTGCATGTAGCCCAGGCTGTTGTTTCCAAAGTGTACTTCTGCATCTAGACATTTCTGGGGAAGGCGCCTGAATTTAGCGCAACTATACATGACTCTACTAATAAACTCTACCCAATTACATCAACTGAAAGGTACATCAAATAAACTTGGCTTAACCTGACTTGGGAGATACCTCTAAGTACCCGTCTTTCAATCAATGCTCTGACATAAATACACAGAAGATTTCTACATGGTCACTGCAAGCAAAACTAGTGGGAGTTTGGCAATTAGAAGAGTTTCTTTTTGAAATGTCATTTGTGTTTCTAAGAGCCAGCTTCCGCTAAGTTTCAAGTTTTGAGAGGATGGCAATAAAACCGTGACAGGTTTTTAGTAGACAAAGTGCTTTTAGCTGTTAACAGTAATTATCTAGCACTTCCAAAACGCTTTTCATCTGAGAGCAACATGTACCCTGCAAATAATGCTCCCTGAAAGATGCCACAAGGAGCAGGACAATTAGCTCTGCAACAGGCACTGAGCTGAGTCACGAAAAGACGCAGTGATTTGGATGCTGCCGTGCAGTGAGTCGATGCTGCGGCAGCAGTGCCACAGGGCACGGCTCTCATCCAGATGCCACCAGCAGCCTTTGCTGGAAGCCAGTGGGAGATGTAGATAAAGAGCAAATACATATTCTTCTGCACTTAATTCTGCTGCATCCTGCTGAATTCTGCTCCGGTGCCACCCTTTGAAATCATGGTGTGTGAATGAGCAGGGAGTCAGCAAGTGTCAGGGGAGAAAGCTCTCCCAAACCGTGCCCCTTCTAGACACACTCCCCCTGCCCAGTTCCTCCTCAAGCTCTCAGCAGCTCCTTCCCCACCCTGCCAGGAGGGTTTCCAGCCTGTCCATCCACAAACCACAAGGCCAGGTGCTCCAGGTGGGTTTTGGCACCACCACGTCAGAGAGACTGAGGCAGTTTCTCCAACCTCTCTGCATGTGCTTCTGCCCAGTCGGTGCTGGGAGCTGAAGATCAGAGCAGAGGATATGGACATCTCCCCCAGCCACTCACCTACCCCCTTCCTTCCCACAGGCAATCAGACCCTATTGCCATACCTTTGTTTAGGGGGCACTTTTCCAGCTCTTTTTTCCTCCTCCTCCAACCTCCTGCGAGCTTCTTCCAGCTGGGTGAGAGGGTTGGGGGCTGGGTTGGGTGGCATGGTAGGGTCTTGGATGAAAGGGTGAGAAGGCTGAACGACGTTTCGGAGCTGGGCACTGACCCATGGATGCACTGCAACAGGTCGTTCGATGGAGAAGGGTCGGACCATATCATGGGACAGCGGCTTCTTAGCACCTGAAGATCTACACAGAAACACAGTGTTTACACGGGCTGCCGACCTGCTCTGCAGAGGTACACACTCACTCCTAGATGGACCTGCTCCTGCAGCTGGACACGGGCACCACTGGGAAGCTTCCCGAAGGAGAGAGGAGCACCATTTACCTCTAGAGAAGATTTCAGGACAGCAAGTCCTGAGACATCAGGGTTAGCAACCCAGCTCTGGCACCAAGCCCACAGATCTGTTTAAGGGCTCTCATCAAGTGCACAATACATAAAAATAAAACCAGCAAAAGGCAGCTCCACCATTTGTGACACTCCCCCAGAAGATGCCCTCCCATGTGCTGCTGATGATCTCAGGCTGGGAGCCTCTCCATGAGCTGCTGGTTGGCATCTCCAGGGAAAGGGATGTGGCAGGGATATGCTTGTCTCATCCCAGTTCCAGTGGCAGAACTTGCTACAGGACTTCACAGTGGCCTGGCACTGCCCATGGTCCAGGCACTCGGTCCCAGCTGCCTGCAGCACAATCTGCCCTGGCTTCTATTGTGCAGCAAGAGAAGAACCCATCAGCAGTTTCACCATCCAGCCACCAGTGCAGTTGTGTTGAAGGGGACGAGACCCCAGATCCCTCTCACTGACACCTGGCAAGCACTGTGTTTTGCCAGCCTGACCAGACTGTGACAAAGGATCTGTGCCTGAAGACGATCTCCTTGTCTCCAGAGCAATTCCCAAGACAGCCATGTCCATGGCTCCACTCTGGGCAGCCAAGACCATCCCAGAGGATGGTCCCAGCAAGTCAAAACCGCTAGGTAACCCTGAGCTGTGCTAAACTGCTTACGCAGGACCAATGGCTCCAGTGCAGTGGGTCCTACATTTCTATCAGCACCTATCAGGCAGGGGTACCAAGCATTTACATACAGCAAATGCTTAAAAGCACTGCCTATCATGTGCCACTTTATCCACCTTGGACCCACAGCAGCCACTTCTGAGACTCTCCTGGGGCTTCAATGCCCCCACCATGGCCACAAGTCACTCTTCAGAAAAAAACAGCCCTTACAGCCCTCGAGCAATCCTCAGTCTCCAACGGGTCTTAAGCCCTTGTGCTTGGTGGGTTCTTGTCTTCCCAGGGTCTCCAGGACCAAGACAGCCACTGGGCAGCCTTCTGCAAGGGATGCAACACAACAGTGTGAAGACCCCACGCTCTGCCAGCCCTTACCCATGGTTTGTTTTCTTATGCCTGCTGATCTCCTTCTCTCCTTCTATGATCCACTGAAGGATCTTCTGGTTTCTTTCCACATCTTCAGGAGATCCTGGCATCTCATAGTTGGCACCATCACTTTTCCCTGAATCGGTCTTCTTAACATTTCGTTTTGAGAGCAGACTCGCTTTCCCACTGCAAGAACAAAGCTTGAGACATTAGCCTTTGCCTGAGCCAACCACTGCAGCCTGTGGCAGAGGATGGACACGTCTGTCTCCAGACACAGCCCTGCCAGGGTCCGGTGCTGCTTGAAGTGCAGACATGGCCCTGGCTGCCCCCCACAGCCCCCTGGCTCTACCATAGCTCAAACCAGCTGTGCCACAGTTGAGGCTAAGAGAAAGACTGGCCAGACCCAGGCACAGTGGGCTCCTCTGCCCAACCACCTGTGGGGAAAGGGAGCTCCTCCTCTGGCCACGTGATCCTCAGCCACGTGGCAAAAAGCCCAGCAGATCTCTGCTCCATGAAGGTTTGTGTTAAACCCCTGACTCTTTGCTCAGAGCAAGAGGTTCATCCTAGTGCTGCAATCCATCAGCTGCCTCTCCACATTAGCCCACTGATGGGAATCTGAGCCCTTCCCATCACCCACAGATTCACTCATACCCCAGACTGCTGATCTGCCAGGCCCAGCAGTCATTTCTCACCCCGATTTGAACCAAGGCTTCCCATCACAGTGGATGGTCACATTCTGGCAGAGGGGCTGCCTTCTTCAGGCTTGGGTGCACTGGGAAGCCCAGCCACCTCAAACACAGTAGCCAGATGGACACCAGGCAGTAGCTGACACCCCGGCAATGCTTATTTATGGCTGCAGCTAAGGCTCCCCTAGAAGTCCCACTGCTCCTTGCCCACATGCTCGCCCATGCTGGGAAGCCCCATGCTCACGAGGCCAAGGAGAACCCTCCCATGCTGGCCTGTCATTGTCACAGCCCGTGATATCATGGGCCCCCCACCTTCCTAATCACCCACCTGCTCTGCTGCAGAGGACCTCCCTACTCCTGCTTCTGCATGCTCACTAACACACATAGGGAAAATAAGCTTAACACCACAGGAGTGACAGGCCATTGGACAGCTTTGCTGATTTCCTGGGGAAACAGTCTGAAGAGCGGTTGCTGAAGATCTCCCAAGGCAGGGCAAACTGACAACTTCTTCTTGGCTTCTGCCCACACAAGGACTAGTGGGTACCAAAGGAGATTCTCAGCAGCAGGTTCAGTGCAAACAAAAAAGGGCCTTTTTCCGCAGGTTGTAACGGTGCTGCAGACAGGGCTGGGGAGGGGGCTGGGGGGCCAGCAGCCCAGCTGTGCTCAGCAAGGACCCAAATAAGCCACTGCAAGGGACTGCTGCTTGCCAGACAAGACCATTTGGATGCAAACTCTTGTCCTATGAAGCTCCTAAGCTGGGGACTGTGAGGTCCTGGAAGTTTGTGCCAGAGGAAGGACAGCTCTGAATAAGCCCTCTTATAAGCCCCTAAAATACACGCTGTAGTCACTGCTAGAGAGAAGTCCCGTGTCTAGATGGGGCTTTGGGTTGCCACAGCACGGCCATGCTCACGCTCTGTTGAAGAACCAACCCTTTGCCCATAGAAGCAGGGCAGCTCTAAGTGCTTCTCCCTCCCTGGAGAGCAGTTTGCTTTGGCTGTCTCTGTGCTCTGCCTCCCTCCTGCCACCCCAGCAGGCTGGTCCTGCCTGCTGCAGACCCAGCTGCCTGCCGTCACTAAATGCCCTACCCCTGGTACACAGCAAAGCAACACCCCAAGCTCGCAGCCTTGGGGAGCACAGTTCTCTCCCTGCGGCCGCTCCATCATTAGCCCTTATCCCAGGCAGCCCCCAGCTCCACTCTCACCTTTGCAGTCCTCCAGTAACAGGAGTAGCAAAACCCACAGTGGAGAAAGAGCTTCGCTCCCTCCCCTCAGCACAGAGGGGACAGAGGAATTCCAATGGCCGAGGGAAGATGGACAAAGGCAGCAAAATGTCTCTCCTGGGCAGGGGGTCCCCTACCCAGAGAACATCCCATTGGGATGGGATGCCATGGCAGCCCTGCAGCGTCCCTTGCTTTGTTAGGAAGGGAAAGGAACACTTCTGGTGAATGGATTAGGCCTTGCAATAAGGACGGATTTTTTTTGTCCTCTCATAAACACCTTAAGAGACCAGCTCTGGTTACCCAGTCCCCAAGACACATCCCTATGCTTAGCAACTCCTGATGCACAGGGAAGCAGACCAGCATCTGCAATTTCTAAGACCCTCCACTGCTTTAAGGGACAGAAAAACTACTTTATAACAAAGGCCATTAAAACCGCTGGTTAGAGGCTGTCTTTCAGCACTAGGTCACAGAGGCAAAAAGGGGTCCAAATGGGGGACATATCCTGAAGGAAAAGCAGGGGGAGGCACTTAAAACATGGCCTAGAACAGGCTTTCACAATAAAATGTGGTTCAACCCCCCTGTTTCCCCAGCATGCTACACCCTCTTTATGAAAGAGCTTCCTAGAGAAGGCACAGCTCTGGGACTCCCGTTGGGAGTTGCCTTGACTCACCTGTAGCCTAAAGAGTCCATGGGGACAGGGGCCATGCCCAAGTTTTCAGTGTAGTTTCGTGACTTTGTTGCATAGTTATGTGAATCTACATTCCAAGCAAAGCTGTTCTGCACTCGCTGCGTGGCCTCGGCCTCGATCTGCTCTTTTGGTTTCATCACGCTGTGGTGATGGATGTGGTGGTAGATGTGTTTATGGTGGTATAAGTTAGCTGCATCCAGTTTCATTCCTGATTTTGTTGCGTGCTTGCCATGACCTGGAGGAATTGTTCCTAGTGTCCCTGACAGCTTTCCTAAGTGGCCACTTTCTGGGGACCGTGGCTTAGGAGAATGGCGGCCAGGTCCCGGAGACTGGCAGCCTGGTGTTTTCATCACACGCTGTACATGTTCGTCGAGGATGCTTTCCGGGTTTTCTTCATGGGCATCTCTCATCTGCATCCCAGCGCAGCCCATCTCAGAGTAACGAGGAGCGAAGTGGTGAAAGGCTTGGGCGGAAGGCATCTTGTGGCTAAGGACTGAGGGACCAGAAGAGATATCTGCATCCTCACCTTCTTCCTCCTGTGAGAAACAAGAGGGTGATCAGCAAATGACACCCACCGCCCCACTGGAGATCTGCACCAGGCTGTGCCACCCTCCTGTGGAAAATGTCCTCAACCTGATCCCGTGCAGCTCCAGCTTCTGGCTGTCACCTTGCTGCCACCAAGCAGAGCTGCTCAGGTCTCTATACCTGCCCTTTGAGCCAAGGGTCTCCTGAAGAGACTGAGGCAACCTCTGACACACAGCGCACACATCACAACCAGAATTTATGGATGCATTTTCTGGTAAGCGTAACAACTCAATCAGATGCATGAGCAGGCAGAACCTTACTAAAAAGCTCCCCAAGTCCCTCAAAGGTGGTTCTGTAACAACCACCAGCAGAAACTCAACCTACTGCATGGCACCTACGACTTCCTACGAGCCTTCAGTAAGAAACTGCTTCAAAGCTCATCAGATAAAGCCCAAAGCTACAGAATAAGTGGTAAAACAACTTTTGAGTCAGGTGAGACCTGGGGGGTTTCTCACCCGAATGAGTAGCAAAGCGAACAGCAGGCTTGTAACAGGAGGGAGTAACTGAAGGTCAACAGCAGCATGAAGAGGTTTGAAAATCAAACACTGATTTCTCCCGGGCATGCTAAGGCTGGAGTGAAACACTTCACGCAGATAAAGAAAGAGGCTGGAACTAACCACTCGCTCTTGTAGCTCACAACAGTCTAGGACATGCTGTTAGTGACTGTTAAGTTCTTGCCAGGAAGAATAAAACTCCTCCATGCTGACAGCCACAGTTTTGATGCTGACAAATTACTTTACGCTCCAACATAAACTCGTATATTTATGAAGTTTCTTTATTGGAAGTCAGAATTCCTATTTTTTTAAATACAGGATTCCAGTGAGTCCTTTAATCCCACTCTGTTTTCCTCTGTTGGCACAGCAAAGAAATCAGTTGCGGGGTATCTCTGCCCTGCCAGATAAATGCATCTGCTAGAAAACACTGACTCCCATCAGCTCTGCCTGTCAGATGTCATCATCCGTCACTTACTAACCAGCTTCAAAGTCTCAGCTGCCAACCACAGAGCAAGAAAGCAAATAACAGACTTCCTCCCAGTGTCACACCTGGGGGTTCAAACCTGAACAGGGGACAATGCCAGGCTTTGAAAGTGCCAAAGGCGTGGGTGCTGCAAGCCTGAGGGTGTGACACGATGCCCACATCTGGAGGGGACACACCATTTTCTAATAAGTCGCTTTGAAGAACTTCAGAGGCACCTTTCATCTGCAGCCACAAGGCTTCAGCCTGCCAACTGCTGTCCCTGGGCACCTAGCTCAGGGACAAGAAAAGATGAAGCATGTGCTAAATCCCTACCACTGGGTTAAGAATTTATTAGCAGTTTATGAAAATCTAATGATGCGCTCAGCACTTGGGAGGCTTTTAGGGCTGGTACCTACTCTGTAGAAAACTCTTAGGCTTAAACACCAACTAACATGCAGGGTGAGATTTTACCCTGGCACAGATCCCTGAGGAACAGCAGCGCGTCCTTTCTGGTCAGAGCCCAGAGGTCTGTCTGTGCTGTGACACCACAGCAGGGTGGCATGGGTCTGACAATCCAGGGTGGTCCAGAAAAGTGGATGCCTGGGATTTGGGAAATCCTCTGGCTGCATGGAACTCCATTTTGCCAGTCACTGGGACCATGTACTTTGTTTTGCTGAGACTGAAATCAGGGTGGCCTACGGGAAGGAGAAGGATGCATTGGTTTGCCTCAGCTCAACTGTCACTGAGCAGGAGACCTGGACCCCAGGAGGGTCCTCAGGCAGGAGCAAGTGGTGCTGGGGTGGGTGCTGTGCAGACAGGCCCTGGGGCAGCTGGATTCCCACCCCCCCCAGTGCAGGTCTCAGCATCATGTCAGGTAGGAAAGCCTCAACAGTGAGAAAAAGGCAACTAAAGAAGGAATTGGGGTGCTAGCCCAAGCTGCCCTCTCTTCTTGAGAAGGGCCCAAGGGTGTGAGTCAGGGCTGCAGATACCAATTCTGCTGAATCTTTTCACTGTGCTTAGTCTGGGGTGAAAAACCCAACAGACAGCATGAGGCTGGGGCAGCCCCAGCCGGGACTGTAACGCAGGACTTCGGATACGGCCGAGACAAGGCTTGGCACTGGTGCACGGCGAGGTGCTCCCCGCCCGAGCTACCTGCCCGCAGTCTGCGTCTGGCAGTGCAGCAGCCGCCTTCCAGCCCAGCCGAACCTGCCCGCGCCCACCCGCCCCAGCCTGCTGCCCCTCTGCCCAACGAGCACCCTCGCCCTGCCTGCGCTGGCACAGCCAGGAGACAGGGAAGACAAGACAACAGCACGACCAGGGAGGTGCAGGCAAGAGGCAGGAACTACTGTGTTCTACACCGAGGAAACCTGTGGGGCTGGGAAGCGGCCTCCTCCGCAAGCTCAGCTTCCCTGGGCACAGGGGTGCCATGGGCTCTGGAGCTGTGTTTTGGCATCTCGCTGCGGTGAGCTGGGCAAAGCCTAGCGGGTGGGGAAGCGCCGGGTACCAGAACCACTAGATGGTGCTTTGTTGACATAATACCGGCAGAAACCTCTTCCATCCACTCCCAACGGCAGCAGCAGTCAGAGAGATGCAGGCTGCAACTTCGCCAACTGCCTGCTGAGCTATTTTTGCTCTCCAGCAAGGTCAGAGGTGCCCTTCCCTTTGGATTAGGAGGCTGAGATCTGCGCTGATGAGCTATGGGCAAGCCGTGCCTTGCTGCAACCCTCCTCCTCTGCCTTCTCCCGGTCCCATCCATCAGGCTGCTGCTGGTCAGTAGGGCAAAATAGCCCACCTAACCACGACTCCTTCTTCAATCATCATGCAAATGATTTCCCTCTCTGGTTAGGCAATGTTTTATATTCAAATAGTGCGCATCTCAGCACTGGCTTTGCTTCTCTGCACTCGTTTTCCCTTTGCTTGGTTCAGACAGACAGAGTGATCTCTGTGATCCGATGCTGGTCTGTCTGATCCAATACTGATCTGTATGATCCGATACTGCAGCTTCCACGCTCAGACACTAGGCTGAGGTGGCTCAGAAAGTAATAAGGAAACGCGCATATCCTCTAAGCCCCTCACACATTGCTCAGAATAATGAATGAATTCAGAGATGGGGGTTTTTTTGAAAACCAGAAATCTTACAGTCTTCTCAGTAAAAGGCATTTGGCTTTAAATCAGATGCCTCTTCTCGATGTTACCACACGATATGGCTTTGAAAGGGAACCTGCAGGCAGCTCAGCATGGGAGAGAAAAATTCTTTTTTCCTAGCTTTTGCAAAATATTTCCAGCTTCTCTGCTAAACTGATAACTGCCAAGTGTGACTAACGCCTGTCGTTTCCCCTGTGCTGCTGTTCAGTGAGCCATGTGGACCCAGTAAGAGGTTACCCTGTAGTCCTGGTGTTTGGGTCATAGAAAACCAGCCCTGTGATCTATCAAGATTCAAGCTCTCACTGATAACAGCAACTCCTGCACCTTAAGCGCTGACCTAAAAAAGCTACAATTGCTTACTCGTGATTTTTTTCCTGAATGGCTAATGCCAGATGCCAGCCAGTCAATGAAATACATTCTGGAGACAGCAAAGAGGTTTAATATACAGCATTAGTGGGAGTCCTGCGCTTAAAAATAGATTAAGTCACACAAAAAAGTGTTTAAACAGACTTAAATTTACTCTCTGGCACATAGGTATTTGCTGATTTTATGGTATTGCTACTGGCAGCTTCTTCAAGGAGACAGCTGGGATAAGGTAGTCTGGGTGGGTGGGTGGGTGGGTGGGTGGGGGGCTGCAATGGAGCCATGGAGGGAGGGGGAGGGGGAAGGGGAGGAGGAGTGCTCTAGGACCGTGTTAGCAGAAAATGCTACTGGTTACATTGAATTTGTCTAGAAAGCAGTGGGTACCAGACAGGAAAATAGAACAACTCTGGAAGAACAGGAATCTAATCACAAAACAGCATCTTGCTGGTGCTTTCTGGCTGGATGCAGTGAGGTGTTTGCTGGACACTGCTTGGAGCTGGAGGGAACCTTACAGACCCTTCTGCCTTCCTCATTTCTCTGCATCTGAAATGCAGATGTGGTTTAAGCGAACACTGCAAGCTACAGCTCTTTTCTGTTTAAAGAGCTACTTGATGAACATTTAAAAATACTCCAATGCGACTGAAGGGTCTGCCCAGAGCCCCAGAGGCTCAGCTGCTCTGAAAGCCCAGAGCTGGGCCAATACGGGCACCTACACCTCTGCTTTAAGGAGAGCTGCAGGTTACTAAGCACAGAGCCTTCACCTCAGGGCCATGGCAGCTATCAACTGCAGAGACCCACACTTTCTTCACACAGGGCTGTAGTTACACTGGCCCTGGTGACATTCAGTGACACTGTGGTGTCCTCTGAAAACTCTCCTGTATCCTCAGCACAAGATGTACAGGTATCCAGGAGCTGCAGTACCTCAAAAGAAAAGACAGAGTGTGAATACTGCTGAACAAATTCTAGACAACAATTCATTCTCTCCCTTTTGCAGCTTGTTGTGGAGCTATAGGCCTTACACACCTCCCTTGGTTCTTTACCAAGCCCCCGACTCTGAAGGGCCCCAGAGGTACCTGGGCTCACCAGCCACCCAGGGGGAGTCACTGTATTTCTCTGCCCAGGAGAAGGTTTTTGGATGCTACACCTCATCAGTTCCAAATTTTCTTGGGATGTGCCAAGCAACAATGGGCAGAACCCTTTTGGCTGCTGTAGAAAAGGCATGACAGCAGACACAAACACCTCCAGCTTAACATTACCTGCCATCTGGTTACCATTTGTGGGGGAAATAGGGATCACACAAAGCCCCGTGGAGGAAGGTGAACCCCTGTTACACAGTCCCCATCCTCACATGTAAGGAACTGCTCCCCAGGTCAGGAGAGAGAGGGTGCCAAAGAAGATGACAGAGAGCACCCACAGCCCCTCACTGGTGGCAGAACTGGGCACTGCTGTGCCATAGCTGGTATCTTACAGCAGGTTGGGAGAACCAGAGCTCACAGAGCCCTACATGGATAGGGCAACAGGAGTCTCCAGAAACCCCAATGCAAGTCATGACTATGGCCACTGGAGCAGGGAAGTGGTCATCCCAGTAGCTTGCACAGCAGGTAAAAGCTCCCTGTGGTGTACAGTAGGCAGACAGACTGTCAGGCTGGTAGAGGAGGCGAGGAGGTTACTCACCGCTCGAACGCGTTTAAGGCGCTCTTCCAATTTCTCCTCCGCTTCACGTTCCTTTTGTACTTCCTCCAAACGATTGATCAGTTCTGCAGCAAACTTCTCTGGTTCAACGTGAATATCCTTTGGCATTCGGTATGTACGCTGGAAGGAAAACACCCTAGGGCTTAGCAAAAGATGCAGGAAAAAATCACACGTTTGTTTTGCAGGCACTGATAACTGGATGGGCCAGTTGTTCCAGTGGGCAGCTGGGGAAGACAAGCTGGCAGGCACAGGGGTGCAGCTGAGAACCAGGGGGGCTGGAAGCTGAGCTACCACCATGAGCTCCCCAGCTGGCACCAGCTCCACAGATCACCGCACGTTAAGGACAAGGTTTTCTGAAGCCACAATTCAACAAGCTCTTCTGGCACCGAACTCCCGTTTGGGATGGCTGTACTTGCTTTTCTCACAGCGTACACTTGGTCAACAGGAATATCTTGGTCTCAAAGGTGGGAAAAAAGGATGTACAGAAAAAACTCTCAAAAATCATGCCTATAGTAGTGGTGTTTTTGCTTTGATAGAAAGGAGGACTCTTACGCACGCTTACTCAGCTCAACCCAGGGAGACCAGTATGTGCTGGTCAATCTCTGCAAATCTAGCCCACAGCCACCGAGAGGAGTGGAAATCCTGTCACCTCCAAGGCATCTCCCTGCTCCCATCTTCTGCTACAACCCAGCCCAGCCACAAAAGGCCACGATTCCCACACAGCACTCTCCATAATGAGAATCCTGTGGAATTGCATCTCAGCTCTTCAGAGCCCTGCAACAATCCTCTGCTTTCTTTATCAGTACAGAGATCTTACAAGCACAGAGATACCATTTTTCTGCTTGCTCCAGGTGAACAAATGAATATTTATGGAAGTTTGAGGGCATTCGCTCTTCCTTATGCTGAGTTACTTTATCCCTAAATGCCTGAGCTTTGGGATAAGAAGTTTGTGTAGTGAAGTATAAAGCTATCGGCCGCTGTGTTTTCCCCTCTTTTTTATCCTTTCTGCATCATTTTGTTAAAATAGTAAAAAAAAAAATGACACAACAGAGATAAAAATTTAATTTGGATGAAAAACATATGGAAAATTCAGCAAGTATAAAAACCTGCATTCAAATATTTCAATACCAACATGAAAGAAATATACACTCTATAGGACCAGAGATAAAATTAAATGTGAAGACATGAGATAATTCATAGCAGAAGAACAAATACAGCACCAGAAGCAGACACTGAGCTTGAAATCTTTAAAGAAGGATGAGAGACCACCCAAATCTAGCCCAGACCAGCGAGAAGATCAATGTGTAAGACTAAAATAAAGCTCTGCCTCAAAACCTGACAAAAGTATGCAAATGGTACTGTTTTTTCTCTCTCTGCCAGCTGCTGGGTGGAAAGCAGGGGAAGAAAGGTACAAGGCAGTAGGTATACTACTGACAGCACTCAGAAGCTGAAAGCATGTAAGACATTCAAGCTGGGTTGCAGAAGTCTCGGCCACAGCACCGCTTGTTTTGTTCTCCGAGAGCAAGACCCAGCCAACCCTGCCAGCACATCTCAACTCCAGGGCTCACTGCTGCCACCTTCTCTTCCCTGCTGGGTGGTGCTGGGCTGCAGTGTCCCTAGGGATGTCTATGGACACGATGTGGCTTTGCAGTCCTGCTCTAGCACCCACTTTAAGTGACAAGCAGAGGGACCAACAGCTCCGCCTGAAGCTGTCTCGGGCAGGACTGACCCATCCGAGCTGAGAACAGCCCCAACCAACCATCCTCTTCATCCAGGGATGCAGCCACAGGAGAGGGCATTGACACGTGTGAGCCACCAGGTGGCTCGCATCCTAGGATGACAAAGTCTGCTGTCACCAGGACCTCCAGCCCTGAAAATCAATGGCCTGTACTAAGAAGAAACACCACAAAAAAAGTATTTTCACCAACAAAAATGACATTTAGACTTGAAATATTGGCACAAGGGCCAAAGTGATGAGCTTCATCCCAGAGCCCAGACCTTGTGTTGTCAAGAAATGGTCCCAGACGTGCTCCATCATGGGGGAAGATGGGGCAGAGCTGGTCCCTGCTCTGTTACTCCCTGGAGACCTTCTAGGATCCAAGTGATGTTTCTCGACTCCCCTCACATGTAGCCTGAGGAAGCACTTCTACCTAAGGGAGTCTGCTTTCTTCAGAAACCCCAAACCCATCACCACCATCATCCATCTCGGGAGGCAGTGCCAGTGGTTCCTAAGGAGGGACATACCTCTCTCGTGTGACAAGTCACAGCCCGTCAGGTGATGTGCTCACTCCCTCCTGCCACCTCAGACACGCCAGATGCTCCCCGCGGTTGTTTATACGACGGCAGCACTAAGTCCCGCTCTGTTAGAAACCTAATGAGAGGCAGCTCGGTGCTCGGCACTTACAGCGTGGAGTCTCCTCACTGCAGCTACCGCAGTGGCTTCCATAGAAAAGCATAACTGGGAAAGGGTTCCCCTTTGTTTTCACAGCCTTTGGTGCAATACAGCATCCCAAAGCTAAGGACCCCCCCGAGCCCCACAACAGCAGCGGCTTGAGGTTCGCCGACCTGCATGTTTGAGTCCTGTCCCAATAAGGTGGTTCCCTCCAGGCTCAAGGACCACATCTCTGTCTCTGATGCGGATCTGAAGACATTCAAGGTCACTGCTGTATCCAGAGAACTTGAGATAAAGAAAATGTTGGGCTTTTACAACTAATACTTCAGCATGTTTATCCACAGTCTCTCGAAGTCTAGAGGTGATTGAAGCTCAACTACAGAAATGAAAAGAACTGAACCCAAGAATCCTTAGAATGAACTTGTTTTCCTCTCTCTTTGATAAACCACTGCATCTGCAAAACCTACCGTCCCATTCTTGGAGCTTTCCATTCTGCGTAACAGCTTCCTGAAGTCCTCAGCAGGCTGTTTGAGGGTGCAAGATGCAGTCCCCTCTGTGAAGCCATCTCTGCAGGGGTCTCCCTGACCAGCCAAGCTCGATGCAACTGAAATAAACCTCACTTCACCCCAGAAATACCAGTTGCATGAGCCCTATGTTGTCTTGGTGGGTACCCGTAATGGAGATACACAGAAAGCTGGGAAGCAAGACGAGGCTCTGAACATCGCCATGGGTCTGACTTTATTCCTAGCTCAAAGGATGAGCTCCACAGACTGCCCCAAAACTAACTGTACTGCAGAATAATGAATGCAAATTCCCCGTGCTGAAACATTACCGATAACTGCTGCGGGCTCACGCTGTCTCCCTGGAGAGCAAACATGGACCGCACTGACCTGGTTCAAAAGGCTTAAGACAACAAAGCGTTCAAAACTTCTATCAAATGACGGGCATGACTTTGGGAGGGAGACATGCTCCATCAAAAACCAGACAGGCTGAGCCTGTGCTCAGAGGAGGATCCTTCAGGGCTTCAGGATTTGGAACCTGCATCCAGCTCCCTTCGGGCATATAGAGCCCTGCCAAGAGAGTTGTAAATCAGCTGCTTATTGTTCTGAATTCAGAAGAGCTTCAAATAAATGCTTTTGTTCCAAGTAAAGGGTGCAGCACTCTCCACGAACTGGATAGTTTTGGAGGATCCAGCCCTCCAGTGTGGACCAGAATGAGATCTCTGGATGAGTCAATAATTTAGAAAGGAAGCACTTCATATTTAAGAATTGTTTTATCTACAGCTGTTTTATCTAATGTTTTATTTAATTATCTATCTACTTTTATTTAATGCCACTAGTTCAGATGGGTCTGTCCAGAACCAAACCATGCTGAGCTGGGGAGGTTGCAGAGGACAACATATGGGAGGCCGAATGCCAGACGAATTGGCAAGAAAGAAATTGTTTGAGCTGCTCTGGATGAAGCAATCTTTCCTAGTGACAGCTGTGAGAAAGGATTTCTTAGGCTATCTATCACCAGAACATTGTCCCACACATGTGAAATGTCTGAAGCTTTGGTACCCTTGGGAAGAAGCAGCCTGCTAAGAACATGTGAGATACAGAAACTTTCCAGTACTTCCACTTAGCAGCTGCTATTACTTTTCTCCTTTTCTTGGAGCCAACGGGAGTGGGAGGTGCATGGATTTTGCTCCATGAGGCAGATGCAGGTCTTGAGTTTGGATGGATGTTGCCTTCCCTGAGAAACTGAGGTTTGAGGACCAAGCAGCAACACACCAGCATCCTAAATGTGTGGTTTTACTATGATCTATACATGAGAAGGCTGGAAGGGAAGAATCTCACTGCAGGTTCCTCTTGGGAAGCATAAACAGGAAGTCTTCCAACTTTATCATTGGGTAGAAGTCTCTAACAAGCCCCAGAGATCCATGGGTTGGGCTGAATCATTTCTGACATATCTGACTGGGCCAAAGAATTCTGTGTTGCTAAATCTCCCTCTTCTACAGGAGGTTTGATGCCTGCGTGATGCCCGTGTGGCTGATGTTAGATCACAAGTCAGTCTTGGAAATGAAAGGACAACAGCAGGCTAGAGAGGTGAAAAGAACTCAATCTCAATGTTTCGCAGATGAACGCATTCCTCTGCAACACACGTTTTTAAAGGATAAATGGTGTTTCCATACCAGAAACGCTTGTGGCAGAGCTCACGGATAGCTGGATCTTAGCAGCATTCAGGGATTAGCAAGGAGTCCTGCTGCTGCAAGGCGTTTGAGGAAAATGGCATACAACGGCTGATGGGAATTCTGAGCAGGCTCCCAACTCACAGGAGCAGAAAGCTCATTCAGCTGTAGTTATCCAGCAGCATGAGACCAGGGGTCCTCCTGTACACTCCTGACTTGTACAGCACAGCAGAGAGGTCATGCAAAATCTTCTGTTCCACTCAAGAGCACTATGGAAACCACCTTGCAGCTTCCTTGACTGTGGGGCAGGACAGAAGAGCTCCCACCCGATGATCAGGATGGGACAAGTACGACAGGACAAGAGGAAATGGCCTCAACGACTCCCCCCAGGGGAGGTTTAGGTTATGCTTGAGGAACAATTTCTTCAGTGAACGGGTTATCAAGGCCTGGACCAGGCTGCCCTGGGAAATGATTGAATCATCACCCCTGGAGCTGTTTAAAAGTTGTGTAGATATGGTGCTCAGGGACGTGATTTAGCAGTGGACTTGGCAGAGTTAAGTAAATGGTTGAACTCCAATGTCTTTTTCAACCTAAATGATTCTATGATCAAGCTACAGCAAGAACATCACAAAATGGCCTCTGTAGGCAGTTGAACAAACAAACTAAATAAGGAATCCCAAGCCTTAATGCTTGAGGTTGGATTTTTCTGAATGTGCTGGGAAGAAGGAACATCTCCCATAGTCTCCTGGGAATGGATGAATGCCAGTGCTGGGATAAATCCAGTGCAATAGCACAGGTACAGCCCTGCATTCTCTGGGCTTCCACTCTTCCTTTGTGACCTTGCTCTTTCCTTCCTCGGTGCTCCAAGACTCTGCCCAAATCCAAGACAGAGATGAAAAACCACATGAAAAGCAACACTCACTCGCCACGTAATGGGTTCCTGCCAGAGGCACAAAACAAAGGTCTCGTGGCTTGCTAGAGACCTTCACCCACGGCATTCCTGGGCAGAGCGCCATTTCAAAAAGCACAGCTTTCCCAACCTCAGAGCACTGGTGAGTCTGGCAGCGTGGAAGCTGCCGAACACAGCCATCCATGCACCAAGATCTCCTGCCGTGTAGCAGGGCATCCTCCATAACCAGCACATGCCTTCAGTATTTGGAGGCAGCACAGCTTTTGAAACTAGCAGGCAGTCTCCTATGAACACATAATCACAGGGGGTTATAGCTTCTGGACCTAATGAAAAGTGCTGCTATTAAAAGCATTACATGTTCTTTCTGAATTTTGCATATTAGCCCCACAACTGATTTGTAAGGGAATGTTATAAGGTCTCTAAAGGACTTTTGAAAAGACTTTTTGGAAGCAGGACATTCTCTTCTATCACTAGGAAAACATGCCGTGCATTCTGCAAGCGCTATCAGTATGGACTCTGGCTACACTGGTTAGATATGAGCCCATAAAGACCTTCACTCAAAGGTTGCTGTTGAGTCATTGCTAGACATTTAAAAGCACATGAACCACCAGGTCCAGGTGGCCGATGGAGATTACTTGAGCCACGGGCCTCACAAAGTAACACTTGAAGAAGCGTTTGCATGGCTCCTTGCTAACTGGGGATGTTTAATTCAGTAAGTGTGCAGTTAGAGGTGACTTTAAAAGAATAACTTCGTAACATTTCACACTGGTGTTGTCAAAACATATTGTCTAATTACCTTCTCCTTTCTCAGCTGATTGATAAGCGAGGGCAGACCAGTGCCTCTCTGAAGTTGATGCCAATTCTGTGTCAGTAATTGGCTGGCAGGAGGTGCCAGAGTGTCTGAACTAAACTTTTATTCCCTGGAGAAAGACTGGAACTAACTCGACTTCTCAGTCCTCCGCTCCCATATAAATATGTGTTGAGATGCCTTTTTCCCTAGGACTTAAAATTACAGCGCAGAACCTAATGGGAACAGTGGATGTTTCACAGAAAAATCCTTCTGAAGAGTTCGTGTGTAGTTTAGGAGGAATATGTAATTCTAAAAGACCATATAGGTAAGTAGGATAATATAAAAATTTATAAGCAGCAGGTGGCCAATTTAAACCTTGTTTCCCGCCCCCCACCCCTTTTTAACTGGTTTCCAAAAAGGTCGATAAAATTTAATGCTAAGTAAAACTAATTAGCTGCAAGGAACTGCTGCTGGAATGACACTTATTCAGTTCAACAAAAGAAATGTTTGGCAGATGGAAGTTCGTTAGAGCAGAGCTCACTATACATATTTAATGCTCCATACTCTCAGTTTATAACCTGCAGTTCATCGAGGCATTGCCAGTGCACACAATCAACATAGAGCCACTAGTATTTTTATCCAAAAGGTAAAGCCACTGACAAGCTTTGAAGTCACAGAATATTCACTTGGTAGTTCCTACTCTTGGGGAACAGCAACAACACCACCACCAACAAATAAAGGCCAAGCTTTCAAACTTCAGCTCTAACAAAGCCATGCTTACAGTAAAAACGGCATTGAGTGAAATAAAAAGGCAGGCAGCCAGCCTTTTCAACAGCGACCACACTGTGAAAGCCACCGTGTGAAAAGAGAGGTGACTGAGCAAGGATGGCTAGCGAGCGTCTGCAGCCAGGGCTTTTATTGTCAACCCAGTGATCAAAGCACAGGAGACCCTCTTAAATCTAAGGAAAATAATCTAATTTAAAAGGCAAGCCAAAGAGTGGTGGTTTTGAGGTGTGGGGTTTTTTTTGTGTGTGGGTTTTTTTTTTAAATCTGATTAAAACAAGGGTGTATTTCTGCTGGTATTGTGCTGCTTTGAGCAGGCAGGATGAGAACAGCTGCCTCAAGTTTGAAGGCACTTCTGGAAAAAGCAGATGGAGGCTTTTTTATTCTCCCTATTTGATTTGTGCTGGAGTCCAGCTGTCCAAAGGGGAAAGAAGCACCTTTATTCCCTGCTAGATATTAAATGTCACCTGGAACTTCTCACAAAAAGAAAAGAAGAATAATAAGCAGAGCTGCAGATGGTGCTGCAGAGCCCTAGCAGTTACGCTCATCTTCCAAAAGCTGTTTGCTTACCTGGAGCAACCAGGAAGACAGCATCAGACAAATGAAATACTTATGCCTGCACCTTCTTTGCTCTCCTGCCTCATATCCCCAGGCACACTTTGCCAAGTCCTTGAGAACAGGTTACAGATCCCTTTGGCTGCCCAGTGCAGAAATACCGCTTGGGACAGCTGTATTTCTTCCCAGACGACCTTAGCTGAGAGCTACCTTAGCCTCCATGTCCCATGGCCACCTACACCTTCCACAAACACCTCTGTCTCACCCAAGGGCACATAACCTGCTTGCACGTAGACGCCAGGCAGCACTTCCCTTCTCCTCTGGGAGGAACAGCCAGCTACTGGTGGAACAGTTAAGAAAAACTATGCACTTGGGACAGCCCTGGATGATGAGTTTGGCAGAAGGCTGCCAAGCCCTTTCTTAGCACAGTGGATTTCTGTCTTAAACCATTCCCAAATGAATACAGAGCTAAGGGGGGTTAAACTCGAGTGAGCAGAGCAACTGTACGTTGGATATCTCACATATTTTGCATATTTACCTCTGGAGAAGGAGATAGTGCTACTTACAGGAATGTGAGGTAGTGGCACACGTCCATTTGCTTTGGCACTTTCTTGCATCTCTCGGCGATGCTGCTTGCGGAGTCTGTATGGTGGGATCCCATCTCTGCCAGAATAAAACAACAACAGGCTCTGCTTTAGTGCCGTTCTCTGATACACGGTGTCCGTTTAAGCCTCGCTGCCGCAGAGCAGCAAGTAGGAAACCCCTTCACGTTTGAGAAAGGCTTTGCACACCCCGGGTGAGCACAGCAGAGCAGAAAGAACCTGTGTGGAGAACGATGCTCACCGAGGTCCCTGCACCAGCAATGCTCTAGTATCGGGTGCCAGGAGGGAGACTTACAGGGCATCCGCCAGAAGCAGAGTGAGGCAGGGCTCCTGCGACTGTTGCCATAGGCAGAGGGCAGTGAGAAGGACTTGGACCACATCCTGGTACCTTTTATAGTTGGTTGCTTTCTATAAAAGAGCCCGTAATGTACACAGTAAACCACAGGGCAGGCTGGGGGGGAGGAGGAGGAGGAGTAGGAGCTCAGTGAGCATCTACACCAAGAGGAACTTGGTTGGGGAATGAGGTATATATTTTTAAGAGAGCGTGACAACTTCTTGAATGGCTTATCAAAGTGAAGGGGTAGGCTCCACTGCTCTTAAGACAACCTCCAGCCCAGCCAGAAACTATGGGCTTAATACTGGAGTTACTGAACGGAAGAACCTAGCCAGAGCCCCAGAGGAGACTGGGCAAGGTTAGGGAGGGAAGACGTGGGAAGCAACACCCAAGTGAACCAGCTCTGCTTGGGTTTGTGCCTTTGTTGAAAAAGCTGGTGACTGAGGTTTCTGCAGAGGGAGGAGATGGTGCTGACTACAACCCTGGGCCCTGTCATACCAGGAACTGGGCCTGTGGCTCTGCCGTGAGCCAGGGGACAGGGCAGACCCACTCTGCCAAGCCACATGAGGCTCTTCGGTGAAGACAGGAGCTGGCCTGGGCACATGTGGGTCCCAGCGACAGGGCTCACAGGCACCAGGCTTCCTGAAGCACCCCTAACAGCAAAGCATTGCTGGCTGAGCATCACGTCGGGCGAAGAAAGGAAATGCATTTCTGTTCTCAGCACTGCGGCCAGCCTGCTTACACCTGGGGACGAGGAGAACGCGAGTGAGGTGGAGCCCAGTTAGGAGATAAGGACACAGGCCCATCTCCTGGTGACACCAGGTTATTTTGAGAAAAAGCAACCAATGCAAAACCAAATGCCAGGCTGGAGCTTGGCAGTTTGTAGCTTTTCTTTTTTATTTTACACATTTCCCCTACTGAGTAAAAGTAACTGCTTGGGAAGGCTGTGCAATGCCAGAGGAATGTCTGGAAATGAATGGCAGGATTTGGTTTGTCCAAAGTACCAGATCACTTCCACGCTCACATGCTGTCTCCTTCCAACCTCAGCACTCAGAGCAGTGCAAATGAGCCCATCCCAAAGCATCTCGAGACCACAAGATGTTTGCACAAGCCAAATGCACTTCACACCTACCCCGCTCCCCAGTGGCTAAGCACAGCTGCTTCTCGAGAACGTAACCCAAACAGTTGCACCAGCAGATTTTTGAAGTCGAAACGCCATTTGGCAAGGGAAGCACAATTTACTGTCCTGTTTTGCCTGCAAACCTCCCGAGTTTCAAGCAGCAGGCTGCACGAGGACAGTCGCCACCAGCTCCGTCCCATTCCAATCACGCCTGCTGCTCCCTGGAAACGCGGGTGCAGGCAGAATGGCCACCAAATGACACCAGAAGAATGTAATTTCATGCAGTAACCCAGGCATTCAAAATTAAACACCATTAAAAGAAAATAAAACCTGTGATTAATGGCAAGTGCTTTTTAGTAGGACAACAAATGAGAGAAGAGAAAATTAGCCGGGCTAATTACAGCTCTGGCTGGTGGCTGCAGGTAACGTGGGAGGAGGGAGAGCGCGGCTGGAGCATCACCTCCGGTACGGGAGCAGCGCGCGTTCCGCCAGCACTGCTGTACCAACTGGCCGTCGCCTTTGTTAGGTGCCTTCGTTTTCTTTAATGCCAAACCTCCGTTTGAAAAATAACTCAAGAGTCACAACAGCTAAGAAGAGTTTCATCGCATCACGACACGGCTTTTTCCAGACTGGATGGCAACAAAACAACTGGCAGTTTTGACAGAACTAAAGTAATAAAATCTGGGGGATTATTTTGGCCATTGCTGGTCGGCATCCATAGACAGCATTTTGGCTTAACCGCCTCACAAAACCCGGGTGCCAGAACACAACTCGCACGCTAAAGCCACACGGCCGTTTGCAAGGAAAGCAGCATTATATTAGAAGGTGCAATTTTTTCTTTCTTTCTCTCTTTTTTTTTTTTTTTAATTCTCCCCAGCAGCAGTCCCAGCGGAAAGAGCGACTTTTGTTCCCAGCACAGTAGCGAAAGGCTGATAATGGCCTCTAATCTATCCGGCTTCAAACACATGTTCAGCCCCGCTGTGCTGCCTTTGATGTCATTTTAACTAGATTCCCCAATGCCACCTCTGAACTTGGAACATTCCTTCGTTCAATGTACTGTGCCAACTCAACCAGAGGAAGCAAATTCAAAGATAAGCACTTTAATTTTATCCCAACAAAACCTTATTCAATAGATGGGGGGAAAGCAAGGAAAACCAATACCGTACTTTTGTTTTCCTTTTGTCAGGTAGCTTGCTTTGAGATATTTTCAATAGATAGAGAAATAATATATATATAAAAAAAAAAAATCAAACTTTTTCAGACCACATCTACTTTTAAAATAAAACTTCCCCAAACTGTTTTACCTTGTTTCATCACGTGATTTTCTGTAGCACCAGAAAGCTCTGCATTGAAATGCCATGGGGGGAGCAAGAGTATTTCTGTCGTTTATTTAATGATAACGCAGTGGGTTTGCTACTGGGGAAATGCAAGAGCCTTCAGTGAGCAAGGAAGATTTGCTGTGTCTCTGAAGTTGGACTCTCCTCACAAGGGCTCTCTTTGCTTCTCTGTAAAACAGACTCCAAACCCACCCATTAAGCCTAACAAGTTGTAAATCACCATTTGGGATCTTTTAAATTAAAAAGCTGTTAAACTTGTTTAAATATAGCAGAACTCAAGGTCATTCTGGATCACTGGCTATAGGAAAGACAGGAAACAAATCCACAGCGAAACTGATATTTTCTACCAATTACTCTTATCAAAGCACCACTGTCACCCAGAGACCTTTCTCGCATCAAGAAGCATGACGGGAAAATCACCACGCATTCTGTCCAAAGGCCAGTCATCCGAGGAATAATATTTAATCTACAAGGTTTTCGGAAGGAGTAACCACTGTCCTAAACCCCTTTGCTCCAGTGAATGGTCATCCTTACTCTGGGGCAAGTTTGACTGGAATTGGGAAAGAATGAGCATCCCTTTGGCTAAGCCCAGGGGCACTGAGGGCTTCCCAAGCACCTGGGGGAAGGCAGAGCTGTCTCCCAGGCAAGATAAGTGAGGACACATGATAAGACCCAGAGGAAGGATTACTTTTGTTTAGCTGGACCAGCCACCAGGCTAAAGAGAAGACATTACCTCTTGTTTACCCATGTAAGCTCTTGCAGAAACTGGCAGATGAAAGATACGGACCTAAGGCATTTCTGCATCTGAATCGGAACATCGCATGGCAATTTAATGCATTTCAGCTTCTGCCTGTTGCCTTCCTACCCAGATAAGCCGTAATTTCCCTTGAGCACCTCTGCTGTGACACCCCCTCCCACCCACAGGCTGTCTCCTCTACATGGAAAGATGCTATGCGGATGCGGGGTGGGGGGGGTTACTGGGAGCAGTTCAGGACAGCACTGTGACTGATGCTGTGAGCCCGGGGCAGGGCCCAAGCAGCCCAGGGAGAGCCCCAAAGCCCTGACCCACCACTGACCCACCGCTGAACAGCAGCAGTGAGCAACTCGGCCTCACCTGCGGCCATGGCATGCTCGCCGGGCCAGTGCTCGCCGGAGCCTTTCACTGTGTCCTCTCCAGACCTTGTCTCCACACAAGCCAGCTAAAACAACACAGCTGCCCCGCTGATTGTAAAAACAGGTTTCAGCAGTGAGGACCGGAGCTGTTTTGCCTACAAGGGCAGAGGAATTCGTATGACACAGGAAGACTGAAAAATAATCAGCAGAGTGCAGGCATTTAGGAGCACTGGTTTTTAAGCCACTCAAAAAGAAAACTCCCCCCAACAACGGGGACTGATAACATATTCGTTACATAAATTCAAACCATTACAATAATATTTACCAGTGCTTGGAAAGACATTCTGTTGAAAGTTTGTCTTTTAGGCAAACGTGCTTGCGGCTGGTACCGCAGAAATGACTTTTAAAAGCACTTTGGTCAGCTGGGCTCTCCCAAACAGCCTGTGCCTGCCTCCCTTCACCCCAGCTCAGGAGCCCAGACGACCAGAGCATCACCCAGGTCTCTGCTAGCGGCTTTGTAAAGCTGGGCTGTGCACACAGCCACATCCAAAACCCGCTTTGCTATGACCAGTACAACGTCAAAGCCTAGAGGGGAGCTGTTGACAATTGCAATAAATGAGTACAAGCAGCTGCTTGGTGTGGGTGCCTTCTCCACGGGCTTGAGATGACCAACACTAGAAGAGCATGCCTTGTATTGAGCCGTGCTCTCTGTGTGCCTGCCTGCTTTCCCGGCTTATTAGCACTCCTCAATTAGCCAACGTTTGCATCCTGATTGTCCGGACACATTCTCCACTGACGGAGGGTCACAGAGGTTTCTGCCTTGGGATCACACCCTGTTCATGTGCTGCCTTGGAGCAGACGCCAGATTTCTTCATTATTGAGCTTGACTGCTGTATGTAAACAGCACACAGAGAGAAGAACCTCGCTCATCAGCAAACGAGGCTTTTATTGCCATTTTCCTCAGAGAAGGCCTAAATTCAAAGCACCGAGACATGCAAGTCTTGTCAAGCAGCAGGAGTCCCTTCTTTAACTTGCGTCTGGTTGTTCTTCATTTTTGCTGCCTTGAGCAATTCTGCAAAAATTCCTTTGAAACTCAGGAGGCAGAGAGGTTCAGCGACGCCACGTAAAAACCCAACAAAACCTGGTGCTGGAGTTTTAAAGCGTGTAATGAAGAGCAAGTGCTGAAAACGGGCAGAGTCTTTGTAAGCCAAAGGTCAAGGCTGTACATCCAGATCAATCTGCATGTGCCCAGTTCAAGGTGCACAGAAAGATCACAGGTTTAGCCTTGTGATTTTTGAGACTTAAAATGAACTACTGAGATTGGGTTAGTTATTCACAGAAGGCAGCGCACATATCAGTAGTAATTAAAGTCCTAGAAGAAGCCTGTGGTGGACTAGGGGGGATAAAATGCTTTAAGGAAAAAGGAGCAAAGAAAAAAGAATGCACAGGATGGTCAAACAGAAATTATTCTGTCTGTGAAAGAATTAAATTGTGGCTACTGAAATAAAAATTACAAGGGTGAAGAACTCTGGAATAAATGATCACAACTTATTGCAGATATAACCATCGGTGCAGGTCCACGAGCCCACAGGACCAGTGGAAGAGGAAGTATTAAAAGCTAATTAATTTTGAAGATTTCTTACATCTGTCTCTCCTGATAACAAGAAGTTACATGACCCCTGCTAGCTTCAGAGTACTCCTCTGTATAAATTGACGAATACGAAGAATTGCAGAAGGATGTGGCAAAGCAGCTTAATTTGTATCAAACAGACCCTTTAATTAGCGGTCCTCTACAGCTTTCTGTCCCAGGGCATCCTCCACCTCCCGTGCCCCTTTGGCCAAGGGCTGCCTCCTCCATTTGGCGACATGACACAGGTAAGGCATAAGGAGCTGGTGCCATGGAGCAGAGCAGACTCAACAGCTGCCCCTAAATGGCTACGAGCCTCTGCAGAGGCAGAGCCCAGCACGCTACCCGCTCGCACAGAGCCACCACAGCTGCCCCTTGCCGTGTCCCATGTTGCACGTTCACAAGCTCACTACTAACCAAGGGCGGGTGGGGAACTGTTGTAGCATCCACTAACATCTCTGACACAGGCTGGAAAGTTTCTCCAACAAGGTCTGACAGCTCCTGACATTCACAGTGACACTAAACGAGCCTCTTGGAGGACTCTGTGTTTACAGCACTGCTGTTAATAAAACCCTCTCCTAATTCTGTAAACCTGTCATCTTTCGCTTGAAGAATCAAAGGGTTTCTGCTCCTCAGAAAGACACTTTGCATTTGCACTACTAAAAAACAGACCAAACATTGATTATTTTCACCCAAATCCATTTTTTCTGTCACAGAGATGCAGTCACAACAAATCTCATAACCCCTTTTTTCTCCTTTTGCAGACCATCTCTAAGAAAGGTAACTCACGGGTGAGGTGCAGGATGCTGTCACGAGGGAGGGCCCGAACTAGAAAAAATTGGAGAAGATTTGGTGGGGGCTTATTGGTACAAGTTTTGTTAAAGTGCAGTGGCCACCAGACATAAACTAGACCTAGTCAGTCACTAATACTGCTGAAAAGCAATCACAGACTGGGTACAATTTGGCAGCAAAAAACCTCAAGAGGAGAATTACCCAGGTAAGTAGGAAGCTTCGTCTGACATTCAGAAGATACGATATCTGAAATCACTTATTAGAAAGCCATCCAATGTTTCCAGTGCTCCGTGCACCTGGCAAGAAACAATTCAGGAACCCTGACTGAGCAATATTCATTCCAGTTCACCCAAAACATTTTATGCTGCAAATGTTTCCAAGACTGGCAAGGCTGTGTAGCCTGCACAGCGACAAAACACCCCCACTTGAAAAGAAAGCGAGAATGATGATGACCTTGGTCTAGTCAGATACTCCCTCCGACACCAGCTGTGGCAAAGCCTCCCCCAGAGCTACACAACAGCAGCACCACCACTAAAGAAACAAATACGCTATTGTCCCACCAGACTGGAGTTACTTACACGCTGCTGTCTGTCAGCGACATCGTATCGGCATCACTGGACATGCTCTGCTGCTCGCTGTCATTGGCACTAGTTGCCGGTGCCAAAGCGTAGCCCGTGTTGACATAGTAAGGGTTAACAGGCTCTCTCCACGATCCATGCCTTCAAGAAAAAAGAGAGAATCAAATTAGAATGACAAGCACTTGACCATACTCCAACATCACCGGGCAGAAGGACTCTGTCTGGAGCCCCAGCATTGGTGACAGGCTACAGAGTAAGTTATGTTCATCCTAAGTTGCACTGGTAGAACCACGAACAATTTGACTCACAACTGGCAGCAAAAAAGAATTTATGGAGTAATGAAGACAACACTGTTAGAGATGAAAAAGGGAGGGAACAAAACTATATGGAAGAAGTCCAGATCCCATGAGAATTTATGTTGTCCATGGGCTAACTGCTTAACATTGTCATTCTATGAGTGAGGCAGGGCACACTAAAGCATTACTTAGATAATAAAAAACTTTTCTTAGTCAAAACAGGCTTCTACTCTTCCAGTGGTAAGGGATGTGTAGCACAGCTCACCCATTCTATGCTTGCTTTTACATCCCTCTTTACTCCACGTTTGCCAAGGGAGGGAGGTAAAGCAAGAAGTGACTGTTGCTTACAATGCAGTACCTAATAGCCAACTTCAAACGTCACACTTGGATACACCAAATGCTTGCAAATTCCACCAGGAAGGACCATCTAATCACACCGGCTTTTCCAATGGACAATCTGCTCATGATCTATGAAGGCTAGCTTGTAGACAACTGCACGTCCTGCTGACAGGTTCTTCCAAGTACACGTGCAAGCAGGCCAACCCCCATCTCTTCAACAAAATGACAGGAGAAGAGACTGCCTGAATGAGGAAGGAACTTGAGAAGCAAGTTAATGGTGTTAACGGTGAAGCAGCCTGTGAAACAAGCAGGCCAAAGCTTCTTCACACCGACTCTGTCACTAGCATTGAAAAGCCACTGCTGCCAAAGAGCCTCCAGCCTGCTACACGGCAGGACAGCCAGGTCACGCAGGCATCTTGTTGTCATTGCAAGTCGTTTTACAATTTGCCAGAAGGAGGAACAAGCTGAAATGTTCACAGCAACACAGCATCACCTAATCCCCCACTCTCTTTGCCTGCCCGTCTGCATGAGGAGCAGCATTTTTAAGATACCTTAAAGCTGATGAATCCCTGGGTCTTCCAAGCTCTGTTACCAGCTCTGAAAATCAGAGCCCTGTTTTAATTCAGATCACGAAGCTCATCAGCGTGACCTTTTATATAGTAACTCAGTAACCATCACCTCGTTGATGTGGTTTGTAATGGACCTTGAGCAAACACCTCCAAGGAGGATACAGCATGCAATTTGCGCTTCCCCATCCTGCCATGAAAAGCTTTACTGGCTGTGCTGCAGTGGTCAAAGTCCTACAGACAACAGAAAACAGACCGTGCTTTGATGAGTTTACATTTAGATAAGAGAAGGATACCCATGAGAAACGCACAGATGAAAGACCAGAGGAGAGGAAGACACCAGCAAAGGGCAAAGTCAGCAGTTTCTGCGTATCTGTATAAACACAGGGCAGCCACTACATGAACTGGGACGAGCAGGTAACCCGTTTAAGGTGGAGGTTCAGAACGATTTGTGTATAACATGGTACTTGGTGTACAAGGATGGAAGTGTGACCAAAGTATTTTAAAACCTGAATTGGACAGGGCTATATAGCCTTCAGCTAACACACTGCTCCTACAGCTCTTAGTCACTCTGCCCTTCTGCTCCCAGGCACAGAACCAATTCTCCTTGTCATACAAGGGGTCATGGATGCTCACTGGTCACTCAGAAAAATCATATTGGTTTAGGTCCTTTATGGAGTCAGAAACAAGTTAACCTCCTCAACAAATAGAAAACTACTATTTTGCTTGGCACAAACCAAAAAACCTCTGAGCTACTTCTCAGAAAATGCAGCTCAGCATAGTTGCAGAGTGGAGCAAAGAGTGTTCAAAACTGAGTTTGCTCAGGTTTTCCACAACTGCTTGAGGAAAAGGGAGACTTGCAAGGTTTCTCCATGCTCAGATGTAATACAGTCAGTTGGGTACAAATGCTTACGGGCACCTTGGGATGGTGAATCACCACAGCCATCTTCAAGCACACAAACTTTCTGCCTGTCACTATAAATGTGCACTGGAGCAATCTTATTTCTATATTCTATCAGATTTCCGAACAGCTTTCTAGGGCAAATATTTAAGGCTGGAAATAATTTGAACAAGTTCACCCTAAAAAGCAAGGTATAATAAGGGACAACCTTACCAGTCCCCCTTCACCAGTTCTCCTCTTGTGTAGTGGTCAGTTCTGAGCATTAAAGGAGTGCTGTGCAGCACAACCCTCCTGCCAAATCCAATATGACAGCTGCGTGATGGAGGCTGATAGAACCTCTTAAATTGAGGCAGGGATGATGGATAGCTCAGGCCTTCCCTGCGGCAAAGAGAAGGATGCTTTTTGGGATAACCCAATTAAAATATAGCACCAGCTTCTAGTGGATCTTCTGCCAGGACTCCTTGAGAGGCATGGATTATTCTGGCAGTGTATTAAGAAAGCACTACGATATATAGACTGAAATGCACAGATCAACCAATTTCTCCTTTGTAGCTGCTGGTAGAAAGACAGAGCAGCAATGTGCATCTAAAGAATTCACTGGGTATGGATTTGAGATGGCTGAAGGAACCAAGAGCGAGCAGCTGGGTGCTGGGTGATTCACGGCCCCCCTCCAGAGGAGTCGAGATGGACGGGCTCTCTGGCAGCACTCCACAGCTGTGGGCTTCCCACTGAGGACACAGGAGAGAGTTCGGTCACAATTGTTGTATTTAGCCAAAATGACATACTTAAGCACGTATACAACAGGGATTACTTCCATTTTAGCTCTGCCTCTAATACATCAATGCAAATGTAAACTTTTGGTAAGCATAAGTAGATGGAAAGGGTATAGGATTTCAAAGCAATCATAACAGGTTACATTACTTTTGAGGAATCCATCTGTATTCAATCCTTCTCCTAATGTTCCCTCTCCCTGACAACTCTCTTCAGCTGGCTCGTATCACTATTTGAATGTTTTGTGCCGTGCCTCTGAAGAACGCTTTCAACATCTATTAAGAGGAAAACATTAAAGGAACATGGAGTCTAACAAAAAAACCTGGTCACTTCTGATCTGGGAGGGGAGGCTGCTTTAAAAGGGATACAGGCACACTCGCAGCGATTTGAAATGTCAGCTAAAAACCTCACATACTGAGCTCTATGTGCTGATAAGGGCGATAAAAGGAAAGGTGAGCATTTCAACTCAGACTTCACAACAATTCCTGCAGACTTCCGGAATTTTGAATTTTATTTTATTTTTTTTAGACAGAAAGAGCAATAAACCTTTTTGAAATGAACACAGAACACTTCACACATTGCAGAAATAAAGCTGCATGTCTCTTCTGCAGCTCTCAGTTGCTCAACCCTCAAAATAATCGCATGGGGAACAATTAGAATAGAGATCACAGCGACCCAAGTAAGTCAACCTGACCGGCTGCCTTTTCTTTGCGTAAAGCCCTTCACTGATCGCTGTAAATTCTGGTAATGCTGACAAGGGCCAAAACTGTGGCAGCAAACCAGCAAGCATCTCCTTAGGGCTTCCTTCTACCTGTTCAGAGTTTATTTTGCATGTTGTCTTGGCTGCATCCCATCCCCAAATCCCCCACTCCTCCAACCAAGACCAGCACACAGCGCTTCGGCACCATCAGATCTTGGAGTTTCAATGGTAGCAAGAAGAGAGGTGAGGTCCCCTTTGTTCCTCTTGCCCTAGCTGGAGTTCACTCTGCATCCTGAGTCTCTAAGGGCACCCTTTTCCTTCCAGCCTGGGATCTCCAGTCTCCCTTCACACAACTTCACCTGATGCAATTTTAAATCAAAGACGTAAAGTCCCCAATTTTTGACAAACCTGCTACTCTGTGCTAGAAATGCAGGGCTGACGTGCTCTGCTCCTTCACTGATGTTCTTCACCAAGCATGGGGAAAAAAAAAAAGCAAGAAGGAAACTTCATTGAAAGGCCTCTATGCAACTAAATTTTGTAGAATTTAAATTTTCACTGGAGGGAATAAGTTGCACAAGGCTCTACTGCTAGGTCTGAAAGACACGGTCTTCCCAAGCCCACTAGCAGTTCCAGTGTGGCTGGAGCAGCAGCGATACCCTCCCTCCTGCACAGCAGTGAGGACCCTCATGGCAGGACACTCCTCCTTTCCTCCTTTGGTGGGTGGTGTTTGAGCTGAGGGATGGTGCCCAGAGACCGCAGCCTCAGGCTGCAACTCAATAAGACCCAGTTGCTGAGCCTCTGTGCTCCCACTTTGCTGTTTCACACCAACTCCTGACAACTTGGTTCAAACTTTTACAGTCCTGTGTTTTTGAAGACGACTATTTCCAGAGCTACGTTTACAGAAGGAAGCCAGCACTACTTTTATTTGGTGTCTTTATTAATTTTGCCTTGGTAATTAGGAGGACAGAGTCTAATACTGAGACATCCTTCCAGCTCATTATTTTGACATCTCCCACCTACTCAGTGTGAAAAATTAAATTTTTCCATTAAAAAAGTTACGTACTTCCATTCAAGATAAAAAGAAAAAAACTTCCAAAATGTCAGCTCAGCGAGTGCTGGGCTGGCCAGACACAATCAGACCTCTCTTACTTCCTTCCCATGCTGGTATCCGCCAACAAGCAGGTGACTGTCACCTCCTTCACGCAATTCCACGTTCCATTATCGCAACCAGTCAATCAAATTAAAAGCTGCACATGTGAGCTTAGGATGTACAAGCTGAAGCAAATCCCTTCAGCATATTTAAATAGCACGTGCTGACAAGAGCGTCTGCGAGGCAGGGTCACCTTTAAACAAGGGATTAGAAGAGCACCCACCAAGAAGCCTGACGGACAAGATTACATTAAGCTACTACCTGAACAGAAAAGTCTCTGTTTCCAACCCATGGTACCAATAACCATCACGAAAGTTGCACCATAGTAGGTATAAAACTATTAAAATGCCCCAAAGCATTCTCAGTGTTCCGAAATACATGTTGTGAAGCTAAGAACACAATGTCTGTGAAGACACAAAGCTGAAAACCTTTACTCCTGACTGGATTTAACCTGCACAAAAGGCACCAAGTCTGCTCCAGAGGTTCAAATTGGGGATTTAGCTGATAATTTGATTGCAGAACCTTCGGGTTGCTCCTCTTAAAACTCTTCCCAATTACTCTGGGTACTCAGACACTGCTGGGCATCTCAACTTTATTACTGCCAATGTCAAGCTAATCACATGTGTTCTAGGCAAGGGCAGCTTCTTCAAAGATCACATCAATTCCGGACAAGTTAATCTGTTCTTTGAGGTCTCCAGATGGCTCTTGCCAAGAAAGTTCACGTCCAGCCCTTGCAGCCAGCGAGCGCAGCGGCCTCGGCGCTCTGCAGAGCATTACAAAGGAACCAGATCAAAGTTGTGTCTTACAAAAAAATGAAATCTGAAGTTTGAAAAGCAACAGCAGCCTGTCACTTGTAGGCTTAAAGACGACTTCTGCATGCTCCAGCTATCAGGGAATTTATGATTACAGTCTGGCTTTTAAAAGCTGATGAAAAAAACCGACGCTCTTTAGTGCTCCTTGCCTTTGCAAATCTGTATCTTCTTCTGTGCTTATTCATCTTCCCACGCCAGAGGAAGAAGGGAAATAAATAAAAATGTAGCTAAAAGTACAGATAAGAGCTCCTCTTCTCTTTTATTCTAAGGCATTCAATTCCATTTTAGGACTATGCAGAGATTATTTTATGGGAAGCTTCAGCAATTATTGTTAAGTATTAAAGTACAGATATAAAAGCTAATTCCAAGATCTACCAGTCTGAGTTTCAAATTTCTCACTCCTTTGCATTTGCCAAGGACATACAACTTCGCAGGCAGGACTAAGGAACAGAAGATGCATTAATTGAAACCAGTAATTTAGATCACAGGATGCAGCAAGGTGAGTGAGAAAAGTGGTTTAGAATTTGTCAGAATCTAGGAAGGAAGCTGAAATACAGGAAATAAATTGTTTACCTTGGGAGGCAAATAAAGCCTAGATAGGCTAAATATTGTGGCTGCATTGCCCTATCGCCACCCTAACCTTCTCAGGAAAGGCTTTCAGACACCAGGCTGCAACCACTGAGTTCCAAGGGAACTGCAGAACAAGTCCCTCAAGATTTCACCTGACCATGCAGCTAGAAACCAGCTCCTCTTCCCCAGCAGAGGCAAGGCTGTGCTCACACATCGCCTCACTGCAATACTATGTTTTGTCCACTAGTTACAAATTTAAAATCAAAACCGAAAAAAATACAATTTTGACACACAATAAAGCCAACTCCTTCCTAAAAACAATGCACTAGAAAACAACCAAAACGGACACTTATTTAATAGCTCAATGCATACGAAGTGAATCCAAATAAAAGAGGGAATATGGGCAACATGATGTCTGCACATCAACTAACAGGATGCTTAGATCATCTTCCTGAAACACAGCAAATGTCACAGAAAAATCTGTTCCATATCTAACAACAACAGGTATCTGCTTAGATTAATTTCAACATTTTAGTCTGAATTTATGCCGTAATATAGCATTTTGTTTTGTTTTCAAATGATGACATGATTAACATGAACCATTATTCACTATGAAAGGCTGACATTAAATAGGAAATTTTCTATAAAATATACAGGATATTTGGCTGCATTAATGGTGACTGAGTAAGAGCTTCATGTATTTGGAGCAGCCTGGGTCCATCAGTCATTCAAAATCCCCTGTAGTGACTTCAGAGGCTACAAAACCAGGGCAAACCCAGCACCTCCTGTGTGCACTTTGGATATTCAGGGTGCAGTGCTCCCACTCATAAGCCACACTCACCTCCATAGCATGGTCTCTATCAGAAAATATCCTGTAGAATTACCTTTAATATTTTATTGGAAGGGATGGAATCAAGCTCACACTGGGATGTGCTGAACATCCACACACGTTGCCAGAAAAAGTTGTCTTAATAACTAAATTTGTGACTGAGGTCAAAATGCATCTGGAATGCAGTGAGAAGAGCTTGACCCTGAGGACCAAACCTTCCTGACACCTCCAGAACAGAGAGGTCTTGCCTGGTATCACATGCATAAGGGGGAATGTCAGAACAGAAGCACCAATGTGCTTTAAGGTCACATTGTGCATTAAAGTAAATACAGATCTTTTCAAATCGCAGCACCCGTCTACATGATCCCTGCAGCATGCCCAGGAGCTTGGCTTCCCATCCCTGGGCAGGGGATGCCATACTCCCAGCACGCTCCCAGCACGCTCCAGCTGCCCAGGGGTTTGCAAAACCCGCAAAATGAGTGGGATCCAAGCCCTTATTCCCCACCATCTGATCCTCCAAATGTACTGCCCCAGCACCACCCGGCTCTCTGGCGCAGACACGGGCACAGATAACGGCAGTCTCCTTCCCCCTGCTTGAACTGGGAGCTGGGGAAAATGTGGCAACAGGCTGAAGGCAAGAGCTTTCTGCTCTGCTAATTGGATTCTCAGGATGAAATATATGTTTAATACAAGTGATTTTTTATATATATATATATATGTATGTATGCGCTTAAGTGGATGAACACACAGAGTAGCCATTTCAGACAGCATGCAGCAGTGCCAGCTTCCACATCTCTGCTTTCCCAGGTGATTCTCCCAAGTAAACTGGGGCTGGTGGAGAGGGGTAATGCTCAGCAGAGAGCTATGGGGGTCTCTGCGTGGGCTCCTCTGCCTTTAGCTCATGGTTCCCCTCCCACGGAAGGCAGGCAGGGCAGCTGGGAAATGTAAAGGAGTAGCAGAGGAAACAGTTCTTCCTGGAAGGGGCAATACAACTACCAGGTCGCAGATGTAAAAATACCAGCAAACCCCAAACCGTTCTGAGCTTTCCACGCCATGCCAAGCGAGCAGCCATCCATCTGTTCCTCCCACCCTGCCTGCAGCCCGGGATGCTGCTCCCTCTGTAGCGGAAAGCATCTCCCAGCTTCCCAGCCCTGCAGACACCCACGCAACCCATGGAAAAGGGCTTCCAGCCCAGAGTATCCCCCTCGCCTGCACGCAGGGGGGCCTTTGTGAAACAAATTACTTCCAAATGCCTGCCTCTGAGGCGTGGGGAGAGAGGGGAGCCCAGGTTTATACCTGGCTCTGTTCATAACCTACAGAAGGCAGCAGCTCCGCTTAAAAACACCACTGCCTGCAAACTATCAAATTAATCCTGGGATTTCAACAGCTTTTCTTCATTATTTTTTGTCTCAACCAAACCACAGATTTACTTAATGACTAAACCAGGCGAGTACTTTGTTTTCCAGACAGCGGGAACCTTTCTAACGGGATCCAGGTTTGCAGAGAACACGTTTACCTCACATCAGGCAAGGGAGAGGGTCCATTTCCGAGATGCTTTTGATGCTTTTTTTAACTTCCCCAAACCCGTCAGAATCTTGGTCGGGGTATCTCTGAGTCCTGAGCCCGAGGAGAGGCACTGAGTGGGGTGAGGGGGAATACAATAAGAACAGTGTGTTCCAGGAATGACTGAATAAAGGCAAGAGCATGCTTTTGGCTAGCAGGATTCAGCGCTGTAACTCCGTCTGCTGCTTTTCTTCTCCGTCTGAAGCAACATTGTTTGTCCACGCTTCTCTGAAATGGAAAGTATTTCCTCCTGCCTGCTCATTCCAAGGAAAGATCTGAGGAGGCCTGGTATAACCAGGCAGAACTGGGGATTCTCCAGTGCCTCAACTCTTCTTTGCCAGAATTTCTGCTCAACAAGAAAGGGCTTACAGGAAAAAAATTACAAGCAGATTTCTCTGCAAGCTCTGTAACTTAAGACCAGGGCCTGTTGGGATGAGTAAGTTTTTGGATGGGAACAAAGCATCCAGCTTTGGCCAATGACTCCAGACCATTCTCCTCCTTCCTACGTACCCACGGAGCCTCTGGAGTGTTCAAGAACACGGGATGGGGCAGGGACATTGACAGGCACATGGACTACACTGGGGAACAGGAGCTATTGGAATTGAAGGGCACGTGAGACCTCCTGGGTTCAGTCAGTCTCTTCCTTAGATCACTGAGGCTTTTCAGGAGGGCATGAACCCCAGCACTGCAGTCCCTTGTCTTTAATGCTTTCAGAGATGAATTCCTCAATACTTAAATCACAACAGCGGTGCTGCTGATGGCTGAACTGAAGGGGGGAGATAGGCAGCTCAAGGGGCCTCCACTTTACAAAGACTAGAGGCAGCTTTGACATTAAACTGCCTGCTTGTGTCACTGGGCCACGTAATGTAAGCTGAGCTGCACGACCACAGACTCGCTAGCCTTGCTTAAATCCTCATTGGAACAATGGCATGAAATTCAATACTCATTAACGATTTATTGCCAACAAACTTGGTATCTTAATGAAATGATAAATTTGAGTGGCAGAAGAAACCAGTTGATGTAATGTTTTGAACATCTATGAAGGACTTAGTGCCTCAAAACCACCCAGGTTTGTTCCCAAAGACCTTTGATGAAGCCCTACTAATGATGAGGTGGGTAGGATTAGCAATAATCCTGCACAAAGGAATGAGTTTGTTTCACTGAGTAAGGCCTGGCTCACCAACGCACATGAAACAAAGAGGTCTGCTCCAAGCAGAGTTGCTCACTGTGTCTTAACTCCTACAGAAAGAATCCAAGAAACTCCCCCAACTGAACAAGAACCTTTGAGGTGACTGAACTCTGACCTCAGCTGGTAACAAAACCAAAAACATGGAAGGCTGGCAAGACCTGGCAGAGATAAAGCTGAGAGTTAGGATTTAATAGTGCTCCCAGAGGGGAGATTCATCTGATTAGAAACATCCTAATCTTCTCTCTCAGTGTATATTAAAGGTCAAGAAGTGGGATCAGATATTGGCAGCACATGAAAAAACAACTCAGTCAAGCAAAAAAGACCTTCATAAAGATGTTTCATACCTCTGCATTAAAAATTCCTGCAAAGCCTTATTTAACTTTACTTCTAGCTAGGGAACACATTTATGTTTAAAGTCAAGAAACCATTAGATTGGGACAGAAAAGAAGATGCCCCCCAGAAGACTTCTGCCTCCAATCAATACTTTATAATGAGCAGTTCATAAGCATCAGCTGACTGCAACCATGACAGATAAGTAGGTCTCAGAAGTAAAGCACCATGAAACAGGGCTGGCTCCAGCAGTCCTCTGGAGTCTCAAGGTCCCCAAATGGGGTCGTTAAAGGCTACTTGTTGGAGCACGTTAGCAAACTGTGGGTTGTTTCAACCAGAAAACACTGGCAAGATGCAAAAAAGGTTTTCAACTTCCTCTGTCATTCACTGCTCAGCTCTGCAGAGATGTCAGCATCACAGCAAATGCATAAATCCTAACTTGAGCTTCTGGTCTCTATTGGGAACTCATAATCTGATGTTCCTTTCTCATCTCAGGCTGACCTGGCCAACAGAATGCAGTGGTTAGGGCAGGATGAGGGTGGACTGAGTCACACCATCCTTCTGACAAGGTCCACTAGAGGCTGACAGCAATGACAAATGCCCAGAAGAACTGTAACAGCAACCAGAAGGAATGAACCACGCAGAAACTATATCTAAGGGAGACAGATGCTATTAAAAAGGATCTTTCCTTTTCTAGAGATACTTACTTTTTTCCTCTCAAAAGAGTTCAGCAGACTAACAGCAAATAACGTGCTGCTGTCCCCAGAAAACAGGCATAGAGAGAGAAGTCACTCTTGTGAAGATGCTACCGTCTTCCTTTCAAATAAGAACTAAAGTAACTTTTCTTTAGATGGTGCAGAATGAAGCCTTTTTTCACAGTCCTCCTTTTGGGACAGTCACCGAACCTTGCATCTCCAGCCAGACCTGGAAGCCAAACCATCAGTCACTGCATTGAGGTCATTCAAAGTCATATTTAAACATGATGAATCAAATCAGCAGATTCAGTTTCTCATTTCTTGGGGCTGTACTTTTACAAATGGATCTAAATTTGGTGTCTGGCAAACCAAGAACAAAGAATTCAGCAGTGAGGAAGATGGAGGTCAGCACCCAAAGCTGTCTGGCACAGGCTGGTTAGCAACGCCTATTTACTGCATATTATCTTGACTGTAACCAGAAGGACCCTGTTGGGCATGATCCGCTCCTGAAGGTGACAATGTCTCCAGAGGTATTCACTTCAAGGTGCCTCATTTCAATGGATGCTACAATGTAGGGAAAAAAGAGCTAAAGGAGGCAGGGAAGGAAAAAAAAATAATTAAAAATTAGTTGCTCACAGACAAATTGCACAGAGCTCACAAGGGAGCTCCAGGAACACTGCAACACCAGAAGGTCCAGCTAAACTCCAGACCAGAGGAGAGATGAAACACCTTTCATGGTGGTGTGAGAGCATTAAGGCAGCAGTTGGGAGGCTTATGTATCTATCTGCAGTCCATATATATGTGCAATCCATCCCACTACCCTGTTTGGACACTGCTCAGGAAAGTCCTCTGCTTGTTTTTTTTTGGTGCAATTTACAGCACCAAGGTTGAGAAACTTGACTTTAAGAACTGTGCTGGAGTTTGTTGTTATTTTTACCTTACAGAATTTTTCTGTTTTGGTTCTCATCCATTAGAACAGGCAGATATATGGGCTTTTACCTTTATTACACAAATTCCACGGTATCTTTTCATCTGGTATGCATTATTGTGGGGATATATATGAAGTACCATGTTCATTTAAAGTGCTGTAAAAGAGCTGTTTGAACTCTCATTCCATTCTTACCTATCTTTATACAATTAAAAACAGTTGACAGTTCCAGTTAGGAAAAATAAGTGACAATGCAAGCAATGAACTTTTTGGTCTAAATAAATTAGCCACTATTCAGATAAAAGACAGCTGTATATTTTATGTTTTTTTAACTGCAGTTTCTTAAACTCTGCGTTTTCTGTTGATCAGTTTTACTCTCTCCAGAAATTCTGAGTACAAGGTATTTGCTGACACAAAACCAAATTCAACAGGGGAGGCAGGCCCCGAAGACACTGCAATAATTAGTGAAAACGGGGAAGTGTGGAGAGACTCTTAAATGTTCTGAATAATGAGGAGTCTGTGGCCAGATCTCATCAGAAAACCTACATGAAGAGATCTTAAAATCACCCCAAATGCTCCAGCTCCAGATGACATCTTCCCAGACACTGAAGTCCACACAAGCCCGCTGCAAAAGCCACCTTTTGGGAGTCCCAGTGCTGAGACCCGGCTTAGTTTTGCATTTTGGATAGCAGTGCATGGGCTCCAAATCACCTACAGTTTACATGATGTGTTGCTGCCACCATTCTCTTCTGCTGTAGCAAGAGCAGAGCACCACAGCCAGTCTGACCCACCACCACACACTGCTGTCATCCCAGCTGCCATCACTAGAAATGAAGGGAAAGGCTGATTTCTGTGTAGGGCCTGGAGCACAGGAGCTGTGCATCTGCGTGACATGAACACACCATCTGGTACAGAATGCGTATGTGCCGTATTCTACCTACAGGATTTCACTGACCAAGTATGTAATCCAGAAATGCCTCATTGCTTTAGATGCTGCTCCTTAAGACAGCAGGGAAAAGCCATCCCCAGTGGGGATGCTACCGATCCGGTGCTACTCTCTGAAGAACTTCATCTGCTCAGGGCGTGGGAGAAATGGATTACTATCCTTATTTTCCCCCTCCTTGTACTTTTACATCACCCAAATCTCATGCTGAATCCAGCACTGTTCACTTTGTTGGAGATTCTTCTACGGCAATTTTCACAAGTGGATCTTGTATTTGTCTGCGCTGCTGTGCTGGAGAAAGGAAAAGCTTTTATCCTCTTATGTACACAAAGCCAACTGCAGTGCCAAAACTGTCATCTCTTCTCAAAATGTGGATGCTCGGTTTGAAATGCTCTGGGCCTAATACTCAGCAGTTTTGTAAGACTTCAGTAGGTCTGATCCAGGTCCTAAGGTGCACGCAGAAAGCTACGGCATGCACGACTATCTCCTGGGGAGAAGAGCTGTCTTACAGGATGTTGCTGTCAGAAACCAGCCCAGAAGCACCTGTGGTTTTCTGCCTGCATCTTCTGCCTCTTCCACTGCAAGGCCTTTTAATGATGCAAGAGGTAATGCAGGTTGTGCGCTTTCCTTCCTACCTGCTCTAGTAGTTCCCCCAGTACCAGCCATGCACTGAACAAGCAAGAGACCTAAAGAAAAGGAGTCTAGGATCACACATCAACAAGCAGCGAGAAGAGAAGAGAAGAGAAGAGAAGAGAAGAGAAGAGAAGAGAAGA
>JANVCC010000039.1:5526284-5554466 GCA_025345505.1 Todiramphus chloris collaris | reverse complement strand
GAGAAGAGAAGAGAAGAGAAGAGAAGAGAAGAGAAGAGAAGAGAAGAGAAGAGAAGAGAAAGTTATGGAACTCCATGCGATACCATTCATCAGCCTTACACCGCCCCACATCTACATGGGGCAAACATCCCCAGCCCCCCTCTCCCATTCAGCTATAGGTGTTCCAGATTCTAGTGAGGGTCAGCTCACAGCCCTCCCTCTCAGAAGCAAACAGGGTTTCTCTCCTCTAACCTGCACAGAAGGGAATTGTACCCCATTATCCAAACTGGCTGTGGGGCAGCAGCATCTTCCTCCTGCATAGCAGGCTTCAGCTACAGCACCTGGAAACTCTGGGAAGCATCAGAAGATCCCATTCCAGTTTCAATACCCAGTACAGCCTTGTCTCTTGCTAGTGCCCAACATCACAGACTCACAGTCAGAGGAGCTCACCCTCCAGACCTCTTTCCCGTCACTGCCACCAAAGCCTTCTTTTTCAATTAATGCCTTTTCTGGAGGATGCCAGAAGAGAACTGGCTCATCTAATGACGAGGGTCGAGACTCCAGAATCATCAGCAGCACCAGAAATTGCAGTTTCCAGCCCCTGAAGTCTTAGCCATGAGCATCATCATAGCAAACACAGTTTTCAGATACACTGGCTGCCAAAATTTTTAACCATTTACTGTAGAACTCGTGCAATTGTCATGAGCTTATAATGTAATCAAATTGGACGGATTGTCACATGGACAGCAGAAGGTATGTTCAAGCTGCCAGCACCCCTCCCACCTCCAGCAACCCGCTTGCCAAACGATACACCCCTGCTTCAAAGTCTGAAAGCTGGAAGGTTATCAATGAAAAGTAAATTGTAAGACTCTGACATGAGCAAAACAATGTAATTTCCTCCCCCTGTTTTTGCTAAAATTTGCCAAAATAATTCAGCCATAGGCAGAATCTCAGCATGGAAGAATACCAAACAACACAGGCTGATAAAGATAGGAGCAACTACAACAAAGTTTTATATAATGGGAAATGTTAGGCAACCATGACTACAGCCAGCGCCGCCAGCTCTGCCTGTACAGTAAATGAGTGATATTTTAACATCGCTATTAAACCCCTCTGCAAAACTACAAGTGAGTCTGTAACGTGAGTCATAATATCCTTGGCACGCATTTTGATCGCAAAGTTGATGAAAGCACCCATCCCTGAACCTGTGTGTGAAAACCATAGGTGAATTAATCAAAACATGCAGGAGCCTGTGACACCGATGCCTGAGCCTGCACATTCGCATCTGCTGCTGTGAGACTCCTGCGTGACACGATGCGACAGCAGAGAGACTCAGCTGCCAACTTCTGCTGCCAGTACCTTGTCACATCCAGGCAAGAATCACAGAATGGCTTGGGCTGGAAGGGACCTTGGAGATCATCTAATCCAACCTCCCTGCCATGGGCAGGGATGCCTCTCAGCTAGACCAGGTTGCTCAAGGCCTCATCCAACCTGGCCTTGAACACCTCCAGGGAGGGGGCATCCACCACCCCTCTGGGCGATCTATTCCAGAGTCTCACCACCCTCCTACTGAAGAACTTTTTCCTAAGGTCCAATCTAAACCTATTTTCCCTCAGTTTAAAACCATTTCCCCTCATCCTATCGCGGGACACTCTTGCAAAGAGTAGGATCACTGCAGGTAATGGAAGGCAGTTAAAAGGTCCCCCTGGAGTCTTCTCTTCTCCAGGCTGAACAATCCTAGCTCCCTCAGCCTATCCTTGTAGCAAAGGTGCTCCAGCACCAAGAGAGAACAATTATTTGCCAGCAGTTCTTATTCTAGGATTGATCTTTCTGGACTATGTGTTTATACGCAGTACGATGTATAATTCACACCTTGAACAAAGACTCTTCTGTTTTGCATGTGCATAGCATCATGTTCTCTGCTCAAGACAATAATAGATGTCTATGTGAGCTCCAGACTTGCATTTGTTGGGCAGCTTTAAGCAAATAATAAATGAATTTATGAATTCCACTGGTGGTGACTTATGGAGATCCTCCATATGCGGGATCACTTTGTTACCTGCCTGCAGGCAGCAAGCTCCGAGCCTGGTGGGACTGCCTGCCAAAAGGACATCATTTCTGACTTTCAAATCTTCAGCTTCACAACTGTCTCACAACTGGAAGTCTATCTCAGTCCAGATGAGCAATCAGAATAATTAATCAGGTTGCCTCCTCCAGTAGCAAGGAAGAGGGCTTTCCCAAGCAGCTATTTCCCAATACTAACCTTACAAATCTCCCCCCAGGGTGTATTCCCTGGGAAAAGTCAGGAAACAGGTTGGGACAAAGAAATATCTGCACATTTCCTTGACTGGGGCCAATCCCCGGAGATCAGGAGGCCATGCACACCTGTGAGCAGCTGCCCCGGCGATGAGGAAGAATCTGCATTTACTGTTGGGAATACAGCTGCACCCAAAAAAATCTTCTGGAGGTTTTATTCTCTGTTGCGAGCAGAGGAGATACGGGGCCACAATAGCTCTCAAGACACTGCTCACAAAGACTTCTCCTTCATTTTCAGGAAAAATGCTGTTTCTGAGGAAGACCTTCCACCTCCCTGGTAGTTTAGGGTAAGTTCACAAAGTGATAAAATTGTGACACTAATCTTCACTGAAAATGTGGTAAGAATCCAGAAGAGTGAATACATCCCCAGAGCAGTGCCTGCTCAGCTGCTAGTTTTAGAGAGAGGAGATGTTTCCACAGTCCTGAAGAGGACCAAGGACTGTGATTCGATCAGCAGGAAAGGATGTGTTTGTGATCATCAGAGCCCAGAAAATCTTTTCTGATCCTGATCAATGCAGCTTTCCCAAGTGATGAAAACTAGCAGACCAAGGCCACCTGCCTGGCTGAAATTCAGCCGAGGCTGTCTGGTTGAGCTATGATAAGAAAGAGGTCTCTTCAAACAGAAGTCTGAAACGTGTGGAACTTTTAGTTCTAGAGCAAGAAAAGATTTTGACCCAGTTTCAGATTTTACGTCCATCTCCTAAACAAAAGCAGCTGAAGTTTAAATGAGCCAATTCTGCAGATCATTATGATGCTATTACACAATTCCTTCTAATCCCCAAAGTGTGGAAGATGTGCCAACGCCAACCCAGTCACATCTCTGTCATTTCAGCTGGACTTCCATCCTTTCCACTAAAGATTTCACTCTTATAAACCATTCTTGACAAATGCCAAACACTAAAATCTCCCAAATATTTATTGTAGTTTCTCTGGCCACACTATCACAAGTGCCTAAATTCCCCTTCTCAGTTGGAGAGCTATCTAGACCAGAGGTCTCCAAATCTTTCAGCCTCATAAACATCACAAAGGCTCATGAGCCCCTTCGAGTAGTAAGGGAGAGATTGTTTGTGCTGCAAAAGAAACAAAAATGACCAGCCAACCCCTGCTGGCTATTCTCCTTCCCTAAGAACTTGCTCTAATCCCCTCCACCCTACAGCCCTTAAAAAACAATGGGCCAAGGAAAGGGAGCAACTACTATGCATACTGATTCCACCCTCAGCTTGGACATGGCTCCTGGAGGACCAGTGCCAGCCAACTGCAAAAAGCAGCCACCTCAGAGATGCTATGCTAAGGCAGAAGGTTGTTTTTTGTCCTTCTGCCTCAGGGACAGCCCAAAGAAACCGTCGGGCTAGTTGCAGAGCTCCTGGGCTCATGTAACAGCAGAGTTCTTCCCATAACCACTTCATGTCTCCAAAGCCCAGTAGATAAAAGAGCTGTGGAGTCCACAGCTGCTCTTGGACCATCTCTGAGTCATCCCAAGAAGCAACTTGGCCTCATACAAACATTGTGGGGAGAAGGCAGAGTGCACAGTCCAAGGAGCACATTTCTATTTCTCTTCCAACAGTTAACATGCTAACACAGCACCCTTTAGCTGAGGAGGTACCCAACAAATCATGCAGGGAGCAAAGGCCTAAAGGTACCAGAGGATGGAGGAAGATGTGCCAGAAACACGGGGTTACAGCAGCAATCAAAGGCACTCCTGTGTGCTCAAGCCTGTGAAAGCCAACCCTGGAAGTACTGCCCTCTCTAAAAGAAGTCACAGCTGAGAAGGTAACATTGTAAACCTATAAAATAAGGTTTCACTGCTGCTGACTAGCTGGGACATGCAGAACATGTGTTGCAGGGAACATAGCATGATTTTATTAGCAAACACAAAGCCATTCAAGCAGCGTGGCCCAAATAGGGTGGCTTGAATTAAGAGAACAATAGCAGCTCATCAGATGGCCCTTTCTTTCACATATGTCTTCAACTTACTAGGCTAGCAAATACTTCGAGCAACTTGGAAATACATTTTCATCCAAAGAGCCTCACGTTATTATCACATTAGATTAAAATCCAAATAATTGAGAACGCAAGCTATTCCTGATGCTGTTCATTAAACAACTCAATCTAAACCATCAGCACTCAGCCAGCCTCACTCTTTTGGAAACTCGTTTGTGATCAAGTGACTATTTGCCTGATTTAGCCCAAGACAAGACTTTGCAGCTCTGTTGACACTAAACTGGACGGTCTTTCAGCATTAAACATGCTGTCTGAGCGTGTGGGTCACAGGAGAGCTCTGGACCTGTCAGTTTGTCCAGGGGAAGATGTGTTCAGGCTGAGATCAATCTGCAAGGAAAGGAAAAAAACTGCCATTGCATCAGAGGCTAATATTAACCACGTTTCAAATTTGATCATGGATTCCATTTCCCCAAATAACAAAACAATAGACACCAAAGAGGAAAAGTGGAAACTGCTGCTTGGGGAAGCTTGCCACAGTATGCTGGCTGGAAGTGTGCTGGGACTAAATCCTGCTGCAGCCAGGCTGGGGCTCAGCACGCCAAGGCAGCCCACAGAAAGGCAAGGCTGGCTTTCCCTCCTGCAGCTGCCTGCCGTCCTGTCCGCATCCCGCCCTGGTTCCTCTCCAGCTCTCCTCACAGCACCCGGATGATGCTCAGTGTTTGTGACGCTTGCTCACCCCAGGGTGGGAGGGATGAGAACAGATGAGCAGAAGAGACAGAGGACAGCACGGAGCTGGGCTTGGGAGGGAAAGACTTCAAAAGTCATACAGCAGGCTCTGGCTCTGAATGACCGTGCAATGGGCACCCCTGCAGTGACTTTCGGATCTAGAGTTGCCTCGGTCTTGTTTCGCGCCTAACCATTTTAAGACTTTGCTTTGCAAAACAGCCTGGTAGGTGAGCAGAGCTGCTGCTGCTGCTGCTTTAAAGGCAGCATGAGGAACTGCCTGCCCACCGTTCACGGCTTAAATTACAAATTTGCCACAGGACACCACTACAAATGATAAGGCAGCAGCACCCTGGTTTAACCTTTGTCAAAGAATTCCTAATCTTCTTCAAGATTAGACTTTTATTCTTCCTGACTGCCAGCCCAACGTGTCACCTAGACTGCAGGGGGTCAGGCCCAAAACCACAAATTAATTACTTCAGCTGTAACTCACACCTCTGCATGCTTTTGAAACAACTCGTTAAGTGCTTTTGCATAAGAGAGTTGGAGAAAAAAACAAACCCTAGTAGTGTATCACACTGAAATACAGATTTCTGTTGCAGAAGTACTATGCAGATTAAACCCTAACATCCCAACGGGTGAACTGAAGCAGATGCAGTTTGTTCCAGTGCTGCTCTGTGTCTTTGCAACTCACAGAGCCCAAATGGATGCCTCTAGCATCTGCAAGAGCAGTAATAAAACAGTCACTAAGTGAGCTCAACTAATAATTTCATCAGTCTGCACCCCAGAACTCAGGCCCTTTCCCCCCCAAGGGCTTGGGAGACGGAGAATCTTCCCAGCCTCTGCAGACACCCCTGCCCACCATCCAGCCACACCAAAAGGGAGCTGAAACATCACTAAGATGCTGCCCCTCGAAGGCTGGAAAATCCTCTGTCTTAACACAAACTAATGTTTCCCCACACTAGCTGATTGAGCGCAGGCCTCCAAACACCAGTGCAGTGGAAATAATAAACGAGAAGTGTTTCAGCGACAGCAACTTTAGTGATGTGACCTTGAGGCGAGAAACGTGCCGCCAGCGAGTCTCCAGATAGCGAGCTCGGCACTGGCGTTTCCAACAAGGCCAGGTAACTGCACAGTCGTTCCCACTGCTCAGCACCCCGCTAGGAAACTGGGGGAGATTTAGTCAATGCCATGCTGGTGCTGCACGGCTTTCAACGGAGAGGGACAAGCTCATTTTCCTATAATTTACTGGAAAAACACTGCAGGGTGGCTCAGTTTGCTTAGAGAAAGCCAATTCCCCATCGCACAGGTGATGGCTGCAGCAAGCAGAAGACCTGACTCTGCGGATTCTGACCCTAACCCACACCATGACAACATCTGAAGGGAGATCTCCATGCTTCAGTCCTCTCTCCACTACCTTCCTGCTCCTTCAGCCTGGGGACTACAGCCAGAGAAAACCACCAGCAGGTTAACGACGGACGGGCGATACCTTGGCGCGTATCAGATGATGGCTACCCGTCGGCTGATGGGGGAAGATAGTCGCCCTGCGCTCATCCTGCTGCAATGGCACGTCAGAAACGCCGGTGGCTTCCCGCTTCCCAGCAAGCAGGGTGGCAGGGGCAGGACAGGGTAGGGGAGACAAGCTTGAGCCCTTTTAGCAAATCTAGTATTCCTACAGCCGCACAAGAACAACTTCCAAGCCAATTAGAAACCTTCAAAAAGCCCAACAACCCCAACATTAAGGACTAATTGCTTAAGATAAAAACACCGCTTATCTCCCAAATGATTTTCCCTGACCCTCTGGTGCATGGCGGTTCTCTGAAAAAAACAGTGAGCTATTTACCCAGGGTGGGATTTTCATGATGGCCTCTAGGTGTGCCAAGGCAAGGTCAGTAAGGAAAGGGATTTTTTTTTCCTGTCTTTTTTTTGAGGCCAAGAGCTACAGCTTGGAAGAGCTAGCAAGCTTTCAGGCCCTCAGATTACCCTCCTGGTCTGCAAGAGAAGCAAGCCACTGAAAGTAAAAGACAGGCTGAGAACAAATGTTCCAAGTTAAATATGTTAATCAATCAGATAATTGGAGTGAAAATGCTGCTCCAGTGTCCCCAAGGAGGCTAGAAGAGGTGGCAAAGCCATAGAGAGAAGGACAGCTGTCCTCTGTGAAGCGCTGAGGTTATATGGTGGTGAAGCATTAAGACATGCAAGAAATTAAACATCCTTTATTGAATTCAGGGTTTTTAGGATCAAGCAAAGAAACACAGCTCCCAGGCCCATCTTTAGAGGCCTCTCCTGAGCCTCCACCATGCATCAGAGCCACTCTTCACTGCTTGTCCCCCAGGAATGCACAGTTCACTTTCTGGAGCAGCAGTCAGGTGGGTCCCTGTGGTCTACCTCCCCCAGCCCTTCTAGAAGGAAGCTGCTTTTGACGGAGGGGTTTCTTTGGGATGGCAAAGCCCTCCATGCATGCAGGGATTCAAGCCTGGACAAGGACGGTGCCCACCTATCCCCGTGGACCACTGCAGCTAAAACAAAAATGACCAATGCCACCGCAAAGCCAAACTCTTTCTTTGCATACCCTGGAAAAAAATCCCAGCAATTTAAATGACAGCAATCTCCCTGCCTGCCATCTCCTGCCGACTTCCAGTGTGGCTCCTCGAGGCTGCCGAATGATGGCTTGAGACCTCGCAGAAGCGAGTTATTTCAAACATTTTCAACCCGTGTTGTTGTGTGCCGAGGTAGAGCTGGGCGTGAAGAAAGCATTCGCTGCATTAACTCTGGTTTACTCAGCAAGTGGAACAAATTTCATCACCCCCTACAAGTCCATTCTGTTTTCTATTTATACCGCAGCCATTTGGTGCAGAACTCAGGAGCAGCAGGAACAGGTGATGTAATGCACTGTACAAATAGCATTCTGTTCATACAGTGGGAAAATAAAGTGCATTCTCTTGGTTTCTTTGATCACGCTTAAAACAATCAGATTAGAAGTCACAGATAACCCAATACATGCTGGAGATGAAAGGACTCTGGAGGAATAAATCACCCAAAGTTAGATATTAAGCAAGATTTCTCTCTCAACAATCAACTTATCTGTGGAGAGAGGAGGAATGACCATGTGGTTTCAAAATCCTGCCAGGCATTTTATTTATTTTTATAATACCATAAAGCTACTCCACCCACTTTTTCAGAATGAACGTTGCATTACACAACACATCAAAGGGACTTTATGGCCTAAATTAAGCAATAAAATAGTTGAGATTGTGCGTTATGCTGAAAATTGGCCGGCTCCTGGTGAGATGGGAGGTGAGCACCGTGTGTTCAGAGCACCTGAAGAAAACTCAGGGCGGCATGGCCTGAGGTATTAAAGTATGTGGCACTTGCATTTAATAGACCAAAGTGAAGTTCAAGGCCTTCAGTGCCCACTGTAACCCTCTCCTGCCTCGGTGACAGTACCAACCCAAGGCACGGCATGAGATATCAGTACTGGCATGAAGAGATGGTGCATTCATAGGACAGAGTCCTACATGCCCATGACCGTTAAGGTTTATTAGTCTATAAGCAAAGCTCCGTTGGAAGCTGTGGGCTTTTTGGATGTGGTTCCCAACCTTTGACAGCAAGCTGTGCCTTGAGAAAGGGAGATGGGAAAACCCAAGGGAAAGCCATTGGTAGGTCTGCAGCACAGGCACACTTCCCACCATCTGGCCATTAACTGCCTTTTCCCACCTAGATCAACACAAAAAAAAGTGTGGATTAAAGCCCCGCTTGAAACGTTTTCTGGCTTGTATTCATTTTTAATTGAAAAATAACCAGAAGATGGGATATGTAAGAGGGGTATTCTGGTGCAAAGTGTTTATTTTCCAGCTCTGCCTCATGCTCTTACACAGAAAGGTGAGAAATGAGAGGATATCAAGAGAGGAGAAAGCTGGCAGGTCCATCACTCCACAGCGGTGCAGGGACAAGGCAGAGTTTAATTAATTCGGCCCTATCATGATTTTCTGCGGCCTGAGTCATAGCGTTTGATCTCCCAAGGCTGGCAAGAGGTGTTTGAGCCTGCCCTGGGAGCCCCCGGCACTCCAGCCAAGCACCAACAATGACTAGACAGACTTCAGCGCCACTCCTTCCAACTATCAATAGAGTCACTGTTGGGCGAGCTGACTCACCGCTTTCCCTGAGAACTGTTCGGCACCGGTTCTCCATCAAAAGAGCAAAAATAAAACTAAATAATTCTGTGTTTGTGGAGAGTTAGTTTAGCAAGAAGAGGGTTTTTATTTTAAGGTTTTGTTTTTAGGAGGTTCCTCCAAAGGAAGCTTGCGCTGCTGCTTTGAGGTGGCAGAATCAGCCAGGAGCTCCTGGAGGATACTTCCAAGCAGCTCTTGCTCCTAAACCATGCTCTAAATGTAGAGTGAGGGATATTTAAACCTACAGACTACATGTAAGGGAAACATACATACACAAGAGTTCTGGAAACCCCTTTGGTATGGAAGCAGAGCCGTTCATAAACCATCCTGCCTTGGCACAGCATCTCCCAGGGCTGGAGGAAGCACCAAGGGGGCTTTTCATTTTCTCTTTATGCCTCCCCACACTCTTACACCAAACATAAAAGCCCAGACTGGCTGCATCAATCTACATTGTATCTTCCTCCGTCGCTCTCCAGAGCTGTGCTTGGACTCAGCACACCCAAGCCTGGGTGGGTATGAAGGTGGGGTGAACATACCCGGCCTGACACCTACTTCTATTGCTGCTGTAAAACACAAAAACTATCCAGAATTACAACAAAGAATTTCCTGGTAACATCCAAGTTCAATTAAGTAATAATGTTTAATGTCTCACCGAGGACAGATGCAGCTTGGGAAGATGACGACAATGAAAGCTTCAGTAGGAATGAGCATGACATGAACCCAGGGAGATGCCAGTTCACAGGTAGACCTTGGCCACGCAACACACCCCTTAAAGGAATCCCTCAGCATCCCAGTCCCACATGCCCTGTTCCTAGAGGGATGCCAGCATGGTTGGGTCAAGGGCAGCTGGGCAGTAGCAGCAGATGGTACGTGAGGACCAGGCACCTCCCTGCACAGACATTTTGGACTGGAGCGAGGCGTTCTTTTAGTCTGCAACAGCTCCAAGTTCCATATGACCCTATTCTCTGACTGCTCTACATCTAGGTACCATTACACACCAATGAGAACTGGGATTCTCTGTATCAATCAGCTCCCTTCAGGCTGCTAAGATTTAATTAACGGACTTCTTTATGGTATTCATGAATGTCAGCAAGCTCTACTGTATCTTCTGATTAACTGAATTTAAGCAATTAATTCCAATTCAGCCAATTCCTCCTGAAACTTCATGTGACACATCAGAATAAAGAGATGCCACTACCTCGCTACGAAGACAGCAGCTGTCTGAAGAGCGTTTTAGGAAAGTACAAGCCAGACGTCTCTACACCAATGCATAAAGATGGTATTTAAGGTTTCCAGGTTCTTTGAAGGCATCCAAGACTTTACAGGAGAGACTAGTCCCAGTACAAACAAGTCACCTGATGCAATTACAATCATGGTGGAGTCCCCAGACTTATCTCCATCAGACACTCTTGATTTCCTGTTTGTGGCATTGACAAATAAAAAGCTCTACATTACAGGTAATTATACTTCACAGAGGACAACAATTAAGAAATAGCCAATTACATTTTACAAGCTCAGGATAATCAAAAGCTTCCTCAAATATCTAGAGTTGCAATAAGCACTTAGAAATGGCAACTCCCAACAAATTGCAGGTAATTTAGAGTAATTTACACAGATGACATATATCCCTATCTGTGTTTAAAACCTTCAAACTTGGTTCTGAAAAATACTGCAGGAGTTCCTGGAATGTATCACTGCTGATTTCTAAAAATGGTGCATTGCCCGTTCCCACCGTTGCTGGCCTCGGAGGTGAGATGCAGGACCTCTGGTCACCATGCTGCAAAGAGAAAGTCACCACCAGCATTGACTTTAGATCAGATATTTAAAAAATGGGAGGATGGTAACGTGCATACCAAGTCTAAACCACAACGACAACAAAAAGCCATTCCTTCTATTTCTGTTATTTGAAAAATATGCTCAGTTTTAATACGGCATAATTTGATTTTAGCCTTACAGTTTTCCAAGCAACAGTCACCTGCTTTACAATGCTGTAGCTGCCACGCAGTCATTGCATGAGAACCAGGATCAAACAGAAAAATAAAAAACACCGCGAGGAAAGGAAACATACTTTCTCATTTTCAAAGCTTAACCTTTCAGATGGGAGATTTAAAAAACAAGCCCTTGAGGAGAAGAGGAGAGATGGACAAGGCTGCGATCTCGTGTAGGTAGCTGCTAGAGTACTGCAGCTTCATCCCTCCCTTTTGATGACTACTTTTCTGGGGGGAAAGAAAGCTTTTCCTTGCTCATGTGGCTTGGGTTGCTGGAACTGCACTTGGACGTCAGTGCAGGGGTCTTGTATTTCACGCTTCCTTGCAGTGACGGCTCCCTGTCTCCTGGCCACCAAGGCTGGCTGTTAGTGCCATTACTTCAGCTATTTATGCAGGGCTTGTTGTTTCATAAAAGCTGGTGGAAGTCCTTCAGACATGGATGCAACAGAGAAGGATCTGCTTGGCAGTTAATTAAGAACTAAAATCATAGAGGTACTGGTTGGAAGGGGCCTGTGGAGGAACAGTCCAGCCTCCAGCTTGAAGAGGGACTTCTATCAACACCAGGCAAGGTGGCCATGGCTGATGGCCTTACTAGGAGCACGAGTATTTTAAGAAATCTTGTGAGAGAGGTAAAATCATGATTGATCAGCTACGGTGAGATACTGAAACAGCCTTTTCTGATGTTGCATCATAGGGACCACAGGATGAGCAAGGAGGAAGGATTAATGCAAGGAAAACCAACAACGTGCTTGGAAGAGCCTGGGACAAGCTTTAACACACTTCTCTCCAAGAAGCAACACACGCTTCTTTTGTCTATATGGAAAGATGTGAGATAGGAAGAATAGTAAAGCACTAACAGGGCCCTACTCCAGGGCACTCTGACCTCAAAGCTTCTGACACCTCACATGGTCAGCAGGGCCCCAGGCAAAACAAGGCCACACCATCTATCCTCTTCTCTGGTCCACCTCCTGCAGTCTGGATCGCTGCAGGTCACAGATTGCAGGTGATGTTTCCCCACTGCCTTGCCCTCCTTCTTTACCATGGCACTGCTGTACTGATGCTTCCCATCTCCATGCTCACCCCAGCACCTGAGATGGATTTCCCACACCTGAGGTCCCCACTACTGAAACCCTACTCTCTGTTTCCACATTCACACTCAAAATAGTGTAATGCAGAGGGAACTGATGCACTGAGCACCAAGATCACAGAATGTCAGGGGTTGGCAGGGACCTCTGGAGATGATCTTGTCCAACCCCTCTGCTCCAGCAGGGTCACCCAGAACAGGGTGCCCAGGATCGCATCCGGGTGGGGTTTGAATCTCTCCAGAGAGAGACTACACAACCTCTCTGGGCAGCCTCGTTCAGGGCCCTGTTGAAGAGCAAGATAGTAAAGATGAAATTCAGCAGCCGAGCACAAGTATAAACCACAGCTGCAGCATCAGATGGGGAGGGGGACTTGCTGCAGGAGGATCCCCCATATGAAAGGGTGAGCTCATGAAAATCTTTCTAAGGCCCAAAGGAGCTGACTGTTTAATGCAGAGTTCAGATCAGCAACACTAACAGTGACCCTAAAAAGAAAGAAAAATTTTGTTTCAAATTTTACCTCAACCGTAACTAGACTGGTAACAACAGGGCTGGAAAGAGACCCCTCTGCTGTACCCCAGGCTGCTTGACTTGTCCTCCGTGCCAAAGGCAGAGTATCTCCATGTTCCAAACCCTGCTTACACTCAGCAGTCACTCAGGACTGGATATAACCCTGTTTGATGCACCTGCCTATTTTATTAAGTTGTTAAGTACACGAGTTAGATCATTTCAGGTGATTGTTCTCACAATCCCAATTTTGCCTACTTGGCATATCAATATGTGTTCATTCAATTTAAAAAGAAAAAGATCTATTTTTCTTTTAAATTGAAATTTTAAAGGAAGCACATTTTTTTTTTCCCCCTAATTGCCTTCTGTGGCTTGGCACCACCTTTGAGGACAAGAGGTGTTCCTGCCACTACTGTCCCATCAGAAATGAGAGGTTTGGCTCCAGTTCCACCCTCTGCCTTCAGCTCAGGCTTCCAGGATGATTTCCAAAGCTGGGAATTGAGAGGGTTATACTCTTCTGTACCACCTGAGGCAACACACTACACCCAAGTTTACAGCCCAAGAATGGGCTACCTGGGAGGGTTTCTGACATTGCTGGTGAGAAGCTACAGGCAGCAATTAACAAAGAAAAAGAGTTGCTCCGAGCTCAACTGCTGGCAATGTGGCTGATGGCTCCAGACAGAAGAACCTACATGAGGTAAAAAAAGGAGCAATCCATATGGAGGTGACTTGGCATCACCATCTGGGACCAAAACCAGATGACCTTGCTTGGTCCAAGCATCTGCTTCCTGCCAAGTATATCGTACCACTGGAGAGGAAATTCCAGAGAGATGCAGGATGCGTCTACCCTTCTAAGCATGTAGAAGAGCTGCGGACAGCACTGAAGGCTGCACAGCCAGCATCTTCACTACAAAATCAGTGGGACACAGAACAATAGAATTGATTTGGTTGGAAGAGGCCCTTAACATCATAAAGTCCAACCACTAACTGCCTGGGCACCACTAAACCATGTCCCTCAGCACCACATCTCCACGGCTTTGAAACCCCTCCAGGGATGGGGACTCCACCACTGCCCTGGGCAGCCTGGGCCAGGCCTTGACAACTCTTCTGGGAAAGAAACTGTTCCCCATGTTCAACCTAAACTGCTCCCAGGGCAACTTGAGGCTGTTTCCTCTTGTCCTGTCATCTGTTCCCTCGGAGAAGAGATCAACCCCACTTGGCTCCAACCTCCTTTCAGGGAGTTATGGAGAGCAAGAAGGTCTCCCCTGAGCCTCCTTTTCTCCAGGATGAACCACCCCAGGTCCCTCAGCTGCTCCTCACCAGACTTGTGCTCTAGACCCTTCCCCAGCTTTATTGACCTTCTCTGGACACGCTCCAGCCCCAAAATGTCCTTCTGGACATCAGAGGGGGTGGCCTAAAACTGAACCCAGGATTTGAGGGGCAGCCTGACCAGGGCCCAATCCAGGGGGATGCAGCTCACTTGCCACAGCTCCAACAAGCCACCCATCCCAGGCTGAGTGTGACAAAGCCAATAATATTTGCAAGGGTTAGTCCGCTGTCAGGGAGAGGAGCTCCAGCACTGCATCAAGAAAGGAAAATAGATCAACATGGGGCCAGCTGATTTTTCTGCCAAGGCTGCTGCAGGATCAGAAAAGCTTCCCTGAGCTCTTGACAGAATCTGCAGTTGCAGGCAGCAGCACTCAGCAGCAGAGGGGCTGGAACAAGCACTGGAGTTTCTCCTTTCCTCGACTTTGCTCATCTCTTCCAGCCAAGCAGCATGGTGGAGCAGTGGAGCATCACCAGTGAACTGTCCCAGGGACTGAGGGCACCCTGCTACTGCCTGGATCAGATACACAACTCAAGATGAGGGTCTCAGAGATCCTTTCCCTACTCTTCTGGCTCTGTTGCCAAAGAGCCAAGCGAAAGGCAGCGCAGGCAGTGCTGTGCCTCTGGCTGGAGAAGAAATGCAGCAAGCCTGATGACATGGCAAGCTGTTGGCTGCTTGGCAGGGATACCCGCTGAGGTGCCACTGCCCTCCCGGCCACATGCCCCAGACCCCTGCCCCATGCCCCAGACCCCTGCCCCATGCAGATGCTGATCTGGGCTGATGAGTCGGGCAGTGTGCTCAGCACAAAAACAACAACCCCCAACAATGTGCAGCCTGTTCAGCTGCAGCACATTGCCAACTTCACAGCAACACCAGAGAGAGAAGCATGTGAAAAATGCCCCTCGTACAGCACAGGCTACCTTCTGAACATAAGCCCACTGAGTTTTGCCCTGTTGCGCAGCAAGCACCAGTGCTGAAGCACCACGAGGCAATGCACTGTCCTTTCCCACACCCCTACAGTCAGACGTAGCCAGCCTGCTGCATCCAAGAGGGACCATCCACAGGAACTTCCTTCCCTGGACCATCACAATCCATACAACAGCTATTGCTGTAGGGGTGTAGAAAGAGAAGAACAGACACAAAGCTGCTTACAACCACCTCTCCACCAGTCCCCTCAGCCTGCTGGTGCCATCCAGCTGCTACAGCCTCTGCCACTTAAACCTACAGAGGGCAAATCTGCATGAAACAGTTATTAAAATGGTGTGAGCCTCAGCAGACAGCCTATCCTAGTGCCAGACACTGCTACGACTGGTTCCACCTCACCGGTGAAAACTCCAGTGATGGGAAGGCCAGCAGAGACAAAGGTGTGCTGGGCTTACCTTTGAAGGGATTTAGATCTGGAGCGCTGCGCACTGACAAACTGCTGAGACAGGCATTTGCTCAGGTGTATAAACACCACGGGCGGCAAATGCCAGCCTTGCAAGAATTCTCCTCCAAAGCTTAAGAATAAATTCAACATGTTTTTAAATAATTATGGGTGAATCACTCAAAAAAACTTTCTACATTTTTACCTTCAGTTGCTGACACTGATTGTGGAGCTGTTTTGGTTTTTGTATTATTACAGATTCCCACCTGCTTGCACTCTTGGTGTGTAGCAGAGTACCCCACATAGCAGAAAAACTGAAGTGCAGGCTGACATTGCCTTCTGGCCTTTGGAAGTGACAGAACAGTTAATGCAAAACTTAATTTATTGGAGGTAGGAGGTGGAAAGAGAGGCCGCAAGTTAATTTCCCTTAGAAGCACTATGGTCTCCACCCAGAAACCTGCACACAAAAGAATACTGCTTTTTAAACTGGTAGGTTAGGTCTGAGACAGGAGCAAAGGTTTGTCAACCATGACAAGCTACAGCTTGTTTCACAGTCGACCGGAGGGTTGAAAAGTCTAATAAAACCAAAGAGCCTTCCATAACAAAGCTGCTGCCACTTAAGGAGAACATTCACACCCATTCAGTAGGGTTTTTTTCAAACATGCGAGAGGTATTTGGAGCCTCTAAAGGGAACAAAGGCACACCAAAACCCAGCAGCTAGAATCCGAAGCTGGGAAAAAGTGAAGGGAGCAATAAGGAGCTCACTGGGAATAGCAAGAGTAACTAACCACGAGAAGAGATAACAAAAATGCTGCATGACCTCCCATCACTTGCATGCCTTTCTAAAATAGACACTTCAGCCTGACCACAAGTGATTGTGCAAGAATCACTGGGTGAAGCTGTGTGACCTGTTATCTCCAGGATTACCAAAGGAAAGTTTTTCCCATGCCCATGTGAAAAGCTTCCTCTCCTTCAGGAGGAGAAAGGTTTATGGATGAAGGTTTAGCAGGCTCCTCCAGCCTCTTCTGAGGAAAACCCAAAGCCACTGCTCGGGGACAATGCGATGCTCTGTCTTCACCAGTGCCTCCAGTTGGGTTAATTTCCCCAGCCAGCAGCACTCACGGCACCCATGGGTCACAAACTTCACTGCATGTCTGGAGGGGAAAACCCACAGGGCAGTTTTACAAGGTGACAGTGACACAGCTACATGTCCTTCGCTCTCTGTTTCCGTCTTGTTTCAAGCTCATCTATTTTTGCCAGCATTAGTCTGTCCTGAAGAGGGTCAAGCAAGCCTTTGCAAAGTGGCTTTTCCCTAGAGAGGAAAACACTGTTTCCCTGAATGTGCAGATGTTCAAAGACACATCAAATAGAAATACTTCCACAACAAAGAAGGCAGCTCCTGCCTCTTCTTTTTCTGGCAGAGCCACGGACAAACAACAAAGCACTTGGGGTGATGGTCTTCGTCCAGCACTAACAGGTCAGGAGAAGATACGCTGCACGCACCTGAGGTCACCAGCGTACCCAACAGCTTTCCTCTGTGGCTTTGCTCAAGAAGGAACATTTTTCATTTCCTAAGAAGTAAATGTTATGACAGTCACATGGACTGAATTAAAAGTACAAAGACAAGGCTTCTCAGCCAAAGACCCCGACTTTTTATTAAAAAAATAAAAAATACATGCCCTGTGGAAATCCAATCTGGATAGGGCCATAAGGAGAGCAAGAAGGTTCCAAGGTCATGTTTTACAATCTTTTGAAGCAGGAATGAAGCTGATGTCCGAAGGAGGCATTTCGTGCTGCAATCTGTACAGAGCTTCCCTTTCTTCATCACGCTGCAAATGTTACAGTGCAAGAACTTGCTGTCTTTGCTCAGGCACTCTTATTTCTACACAATAAAGCCCTTGTGCAGGAGATCAAGGCTGTATTTCATTGATTTGACATGATGGTTAACCTGTGAACTTTGCCCCTGCTAATAGAATAATTTCTATTTGTTGATTCCTCTTTTGGGATCCTCGAGGGTAACAATCGCCTCATCCCAGCTCTCATTTGCATGTCTGGTGCCAAATGGTTTTACAGTTCTTACTTCTGCAGGGCAGAGCCATGACAAAGTTAATCAAACCCAGTAGCTACAGCTGGATACTCCCTGAATCCTACCTCTAATTCCCAGGAGCATTCCTGCAACTCGCCTCTAATTTGCACTTGGCTTGTGAAAGACTGAAGAGGTCCTCAGCCACAAACCAATCGATCCCACATGAACGCACACGCTGGCTGGAGGTCCCAAAGCAACCTCCTGGACCAGGCTGGCAGCAATGGCAGAACAAGGAAGCCCCACCCCCAGACAAATCTTGCCCAGTTCAAAATGCCGATTGCCAGCCAAGAAAAAGACCAAAATTTATGATTGAAAAGGGTAAATCTGTTGAACCACTAAAAGTGGTCTTCCAGCAGAGATAACCCACCCTAAACACAGGACTGCTGGAAAAAAAGCAACCCCATCTCCCCACTCCTACTGTTCTCCTCCTTCCAGAACCAGCATCTCTCTGAACACAAGCTGGAGATAAATGGCAAAATCCTACACCTTCAGAAAAAAGAAAAATTAAAATAGAGAGAGGCAGAGGACAGAGACTCTCCGGTCTACAACATCACAGGGAATATGTGGGGCTAGGAGGACTGAAGGAAGAATAAAAGCCAGCAGCTTCTGGTCATTAGCTTTGGAGATAGGTTCAGGGACTAACGTGAGGTCCTGGTGCCAACCAGGTCTCACTAGAGTGTTTCAAAGAGATTTTTTCCTCTGGCTATCATTTCCCCCCCTTCCACTGTTTTTCATCAGGACAGGTGAAAACCATTCATCTATTAGCTATTTAGATCAGCTAACAACTGTCTGAAAGTTGGTACTTTAACGGCAGGTTGGTTGTACCTTGGGGGCCACAGGACCAAAAGATTCCAGGTCTTACCACAAAAGTGTACTCTGGAGTCTCCAAAAGTAAAACCCAATTTCCACATGAATTTTACAGAATTTGGATAATCTGACTTAAAACTGCAGCGGTTCTACTTTAATTCATCACTGCCTTACAAGAGCGAAGAACTCAGACCAGGGCAGCAAGTAACAATCATTTTGCTTTTACACACAAGCATAACCTGCTGCAATTTAATTTCTGAGCATGACTTCAGGCAAAGCAGCTTGCTCTGGCGCATGGTGGAGGGGAATGAGAAGATGTGTGTGTCCAGAAGAATCAGACCTTTCCTGAAGTGCCCTGTGGTATTCAGGGGGCAGCTCTGCCCCCCAGGAGCAGCCCTGGAGCAGCTCATACCTGAGCCACCTGCATACTACACATGTAGGGAAAAAAATTAGCATTTAAACAAATAAATCACCCCCAAAACAGCCAACTGCTGTGGGATGGTGTATTTCCAACAGCACTGTTGTCTTTGTTGAGTCTGAAGCTGCGCTTCCAAGTGAAGCAGGCAGTAATTAGCTAATTACCGGCATTAGGACAGATAGTGTTGGACCCGTTTTCTATCAGCGCAGCTCTCTTTCTGTATTGTTCCACTTCCACATCACCTCCACTAACATCGCAGCAGAGCTGTGACATCCCAGGGCCATGGAAGAGGTTGGTAACAAGGCACCAAGGGCAACTGCCCGCACCCACACTGGGATGGCACAACGGTGGCTGCTCCATGCTGCCCAGTAAGGCCAGGCAGAGCAAACCCCTGCTCTCAACCAAGTGTCAGATCTTTTCAGAAAGATGCTCAGAAGTATATTCACCAGCAATTTGACTTTTTAATCATTTCAATTACTGTGACTAAAACCCTTCAATCGGAACAAAACCGGGGAAAAATAACCCCTCTCCTTCTGAAGCAGCCTGCCTAGCTTAACAGACCATACCAAATCGTGAAGGTTTTTGCTTTTGTCATCTTCACATATTTCATTTAATGCAGATAATTAACCTCAGCTTCTAATTTCAAATCCTCCACATAAGGAAGCGAAGTGATTGAATACATTCACTGACAAATGGAAAATTAAAATATTACTACAGCTTCTGCATATGGCTGAAAAGACAGGGCTTCACAAAAGATCCTTCTTCTTTTATTTGACTGATTAACTGTAATTTGCTTAATGGATTTAAGGATGAGCCTAATAATCCAATGATATTTCCAGGAACTGATTTAGGATACCAGCACCTCCATTCTAAGGTTTTTTTGAACACAGGAATTTTCTGCACTATACATACAGCCACTTCCTCTGATTCTAGTAAGATCAGGTCCATGATTTATTTTAAATGCATAGTGACTGCATGACTGACCTTGCACAGTGCTGTAACTTCTTGGAGCACCTTTTGAAGCCCCAAACCTTGGGATGACCCATGACCGTGGTGTGCTCTGGCAGCCAGCGACCCAGCCCAGAGGGCACAGAGGACTTCCTGGGAAGGTGGGGAAGTCAACCACTCTACCCTAACATGAGGCCAGCGTGTGTTCCCCCAGTAGCCCTGTACCCTTCTCGGTTCTTTTTCCACCAAGCAAGGCTGGTATAACAGGATTTCACAGTCTGTCTCAATAGTTAATAAATCCAGGATCTAACAGACTATTAAAGGAACACATCCAAGAGGCAGTCATTTTTAAAGTGTCCAATGGTAACTAATGATTTAAGGGATTAGTCCATTATAGTGACAACAAAGAAACTCTTAAAATATAAAGCCAAGTTGAACAGCAGATCAAACCCAAGGTGTAGCCCACCTCCTGGGTTCACTTCTCAGTGTTCCAGGATCGGTTCAGCTCCCATTCGGTCTTTTAGTACCCAATTCTTTCTGAAACCAGGCAGAACCCAAACCAGCTTGACTTCCAACCTGCTTCTCAAAATCCAGTATTTCACAATTTGTGCCACTGTCATAAGTGTGCATCCAAACAGGACCATTGCCAACACTGGATCAGGCAGGCCATAGCTCTGCCTAATCCAGATGTGAAGCCCTCCAAGGATGGAGGAAGATCCTCTCCCCTCTGGTGACCTGTTCCTGGGCTGCATCACACTCCTCATGAAGGTTTTTTCTTTTACACCGTGTCCAACTTGGACCCTCCCAGAACCAAAAAAGTGGGGGATATAAGTCCCCTTTCATGCTTTTAGGAAAAAAGATTCTGTAACCCAAATAAAACTCCATCATAACAAATTAAGGTAGTTTGCCGAAGAAGGATTAAAAACACTATTCATTTATCAAAAGAGCGTGATAAAAGCTTAACTGCCCGTCTTTAAAAAGAAGCCAAAGCACCGATCCATAACCAAACAACAAATACACCACTTCTTCATCTTGATTTGTGTAGAGGCAAAGCTATGGGCACAAAAGGTATTCTTCTTCAAATAAAATCCATTTTAAAACTTGGCAACCACCAGCATAAATACTTTACACCGTTAATGTAAGCACTTCCACGCACAAGTTTCATCAGCTCACAACAATGTCTTTTCAAAGGCTGGCGTAACTTCTGTGCAAAACCACCATCACTCTCTGTCTTGTGTATCTTACAGTGCTCCAGTCACCAAATTACCACTTACTGCTCTGAGCAGCAGACCCCACCTCCCCGTGAGCCTCGCTAATTTCTCTCAACAACTATTCTTCTAGAACCTATTGTCTTTAAAACTGGAAATAACCACTACTCCACAGACTCCAAATAGTATTGTATTGATTACAAGTGATGTAACGGGCTCAGCAATTTTAATCTGAGCTAAGTATCCAAACTTTTCTTTCCACCTTTACATGTGGGTGTAACATCCAGTAGCTGCTTTTTTTCTCAGCAAACAAGCTCTCGTGAAGCTCCAATAGCCTAATTCCAAGATGCACACACTGTCTTTCCAGTCAAAAGAAGTGCCAGTAAGACAGTAACACATGCCTTAAATGTTCTAAACACAGATTGCTCCTACATCAGTGTTCGTGATGTTGCATTCCCGGTATTCCAACCATTGGTTACAATTACCACCGGTTCCTTCACCACACAGTCTTGAGTCAGAAGCATGCAATTTAATATTAATTATGAACGCAGCAGCAAATCTCAAAATTACGTCTGCCAGATAAATTTCAGCTTCTTCCTGACACAGGCCTCATTTCTGACCACTGGACTGTTTGTGCTGCCCAAGCAATGGAGAGATCCTGCATCTCCCCTGAACCAGGCTCTATCATTCTTCACATGCCTGTTTGCCATTGCACCGTTTCAATCAGGTTGTCACCTTCCTCTAAAGGCTCCTTCAGCTTTTCTCCACTTGCTTTTTCTGCACACACTGCCATGAGCAAATGCTGGCTGTATGGTCTGGGGAGAGCTGCCTTCACATGTGTCCAGAGAGGCAGCCAGCACTTGGGCACAAACATAAGGACTCTCCTGGTGATTTCTACCACATCACCCATCCTTTTCATTTGAACCACCAACACTTGTGAAATGCCATGAGCTTAGTCGGCTCAGCTCTGTGGCAATGAAACCTTGGATCATGTAACCACCTTCCTTTAAACAAGCCAAAACCATGTGTCTATGAAAGCCCCCACTGAGAAATCTCTCCCTCTGTGCCTGGCAGCTCCACCACAGCACTCCTCAACATCCAACAACGGGAGACTTCACCCACCACCATGTGTCCTCTCATCACCATCATCCAGGTTTCCTTTTCAACACTTTGTGTGCCTCAGGGCACATTTTGAAACCCAAACCAATTGGCAGAACTAACCCAAATCTCCCATTTTGCTTGGCTTTCAGAAGAGATGAAGGCAGAGCTTCTCACTGGCAACACCCTTTGCTCCTCACGACAGGAAGAGCGCAAAGGCAATGGCTTTGAGTGCTGCCCTCCAATGCTTTGGGGATCCCCTTCTGACACAGAGCTAAAGAGACTGCAGAAGAAACCCACCCTGACAAAAGATGCAGCTGGGGACTTTCATCACCAAACACCAGATTTCCCCCTTTTTAAGATGTGTGTGTATTCCTGGAGCTCTCAAAAACCAGGCTGCAGGGCAGTTCTCAGGCACAGGTTTAATTTCTACTCTCCGGATCCGAGGAACGCTGTCCCAGCGTGTCAGAAGAAGGTTAATGAACGATTTAGCCGCCCTCACAACCACGTTAGTGTCACTTTCGGAAGCTGCGAGTTAATGCCCGAGATCTTCGGGGGTTACCCTCTTTGAAGTTCACTGATCCATAACCAATGTCCAATTAATTTGCAGGAGCCTAACTATAATGACTATTGGCCTTTTCCTACGCATACAAAAACACAGTGTGTAACAGCGATGCTTTTGGCTTCAGGATATTCTCAAACACGCATGGACATTTGCACACCTTCAAAATACCCAACACTAATAATGGGCTGTCTTCTGCCCTTTAAGGAATTTTTACGTTTGTTCTCCTGAGGTTTGAGATTTATGAACTTTTTGCTGCAAAAAATCTGGAGCTGATTCAAGATGCTCATTTGCTAACAGAGAAATACTTCCATTGCATTTGCTCAGATTCCTCTTTATTTAGGGTTTCCATGGAAGTCAAGGAACAGAAGTTCAATCTCGGGATTAAACAAGCCCTTAGATATAATGCAAAACAGCTCATTTCAACATTCCCCCAAGAACAGAAATGAGAAATTCTTTCACACATATGCCAAAAAAAAAAAAAAAGGGGGGGGGGGGGGGAAGGGTTTGTGGAAATTTGCAAAATAAATTGGGATCCAGCCTTTCAAGCACTGCACGCAAGCTATCGCTTCTTGCTGCAAGCAGCTCCATCAGCTTCCAGCACAGCTACTAGGTAAGAAAGTAAATGAACAAAAAATGTCTGCAGGATAAAGATGCTACAGCTTAAAAACCAGCTTACTGAAGACAGCTACTGCTATACAACATCCAGGAAGTTAATTCAAGCACAAGGTCTTGCATGAAGAAGCGCAATCACCTCACAAATTAGTAACTTGGCAGATTTTTTTTAGAATAAAAAAAAAATGCAGAGATTAGGCAGCTCGGCAGCATCTTCCATGGCGATGCTCTGGACGCTACTACAGCTGACATACCAACATTGAAAAAATAAAATAAACCACTTATCTTCAATTACTCCAGGTTGAGAAATGATTCCTGCTCTGGTGAGAATGGTAAACGGTTCTGTGCCTCACTGCCCCACGGGTCAGCAGAGCAGCCACAAAGACAGGCTGCTGGACACTACAAATTATCAGCAATATGTTTCTTCCGACATCCATTCCCCAGGTAAAGATTTATTTCATGTTGTTCCAATCTAGCAGGAAAATGCCCAAGACCAAGGAACTCTACTCCAAACCACTTCTATTTCACAGCAGATTTCTTAAACCATTTACAGTCCAGCACAGGTGTATTTAGCTAATGGGGTAAAGCGCATTTTTTTCTGACACTTGGAGCTGGGGAGCACAGTGTTGCATCCAGGTTTTTGCTACCTACTCTAGTAAGGAAACTAAATGCAGATGAACCTCAAATACAACCTAAAAGCCATCACTGCTTGAATAAAAATATACTTAAATAGTAGACTTCTCTAGTCCATCACTTACGGTCAGTACCTGACTGCTCAGTGAAAACGCACTTCAAGAAACATTCAAGGTTTTTATTAACTCCACAGGAAAGTCCCAAGACCCTAGGATATTTTTTTTTCTGACGCCTGAACAAAACAGCAGGAGTCCACATGAATTCCTCTTCCTCGCCCCCCCCCCCTCCCGCCCCCCGAGTTTCATATGCAACATCCCCTCCCTATAATCTATAAGAAAACAAGAGTCAAACCGAAAACATTTCACCAGCTGAAAGGCTCCAAGACCTTGTGCAGGGTGGGATGCGTTTCCAGCTTCCAGCCTAAAGGGACAGCCAAGGGAGATTAAACACAGAAATGCTTTTCATAAGGCAAGCAGCTTTGAAGAGGACAGTTCAGCTACTTCATTTCGTAATCTTCACAAAGTGTCAGATTTTAGCCTAAGCAGGTCTTAAAACAAGGAGGTTTTATTTCAGAAAAAAAGAAAAGTGGGAATGTGTTCTGGCTGGGTTCTGTTGATTCAGCAAGGGTTAGACACACACATGCTTATTGATCCCAGAGAGCTCCCTGCTAAGTTAATTGTCTGGAATTTTAACTGAGCTCTCAGCAAGTTTCAAAATCCATGTTGGCTGGAAATGGGTGGGGGACACAGAAAAAAAACAAGGCTGCAAAACCATGCAACTTCTCCTGTTAAAAAAACCCAGCAATGACTTACTCAAAGGGAAAAGCTGCAGCAGGGAATGGTTTTAACTGGATTCAGTGATTCTGATTTTGACACCACTAGAATTCAATGCTGGGAATCTCACGTGCAAAGCAGTACTAGTACCAGGGAGCTCTGTGAACCTCATTTCACTCACACAAACATTACCGAGGTGAGGGCATCTCCTGCAAGCTTCCTGCAGCTTCTAGCTGTGGCTCATCACAACGATCTTCCTGGTGCATTTTCACAGAGAAGTTTTACCACGAGCTGTACTTGCCTGTGTTACAGTCACTGAGCACTGACCTTCTGCTGGTGCAGGCTACAGCCAACCTGAACCTGCAGCTTGGCTCAACCACCTGCACATGCATGAGGACCGCCCATGGCTCTGCACTGCACACCAAGCCCTACCTGCCTCCAGACCATGTCCATCAGCAGTTTCCCCAGGTGAGAAATGTGCTGCAGGGATGATCTGGAGCAATCAGACGGGAACGACAAAAGACGCTCTTGAAAAAACCTGCGACTACTTTCAAATAAAGCTCTGCATTCCAGCAAAGCACCTGCACAACGCCACACCGGACTGATACGGACCACCAAGGTCCTCCAAGGTTTGCCAGCACCCCTGTGCCCACCGTGTCTCCGTGATCCATTCCCCGGAGGCACCCCGCAGAAGGGTCGCTGCCCCAGCGCTCACCCACCTGAACTCCCGCCCCTCGCTGTAGCGCCGAGCCGAGGCGGCACGCTGGGTGGCCGTCTCCAGGAGTAGCTTCTGCGTCAGCCTGCTGGAAGGCACCGAGTCCCGGCTGGCCTCGGGCTCAGCCTCTTGGTCACACTTCCACTCCTCATCCTCGTTCAGAGTCGGCAGATAACCAGGTAGCCCTTTACCTGTCCCAGACCCTGAGCTCGGATCGCTATAAATTTTTGGACTTTCCCCACCTGTCCTCGTGTATTCCAAATAAATATCTGACTTAAGGAACAAAGGGTAGGTATTGTCTTCTATCATGCACTGAATCTCTGTTTGGGCCTGGTCAAACATGTCGGGGTCAATTTGCAGTTTCATGACGCAGTCTTTGATGAAGCTTTTTGTGGCTGGTTTGATCTGCCGGGACACAATACCGTTGTTGTCGAGGATGTATTTTTTGTAAATGGCTTTTGCCAGCTTGAGTCTTTTTTCCTCGTTAGACGCACATGGCTCCAGCTTCCTGAAGCCGCTGCAGGCAAACCAGAAGTCCAGCAGATCCGCACAGTCCTCCTGTTTCAGGAAAGTCCTGAAGAGGTTGATACCGTCTTGATCATCCAGCAAGGAGTGCAGTGACTCGGCCCACTTCAGGTAGGGTGGAGTTGGTGAAGCGCTCCCCTCAGGCTCGTACCCCAAATCCAAATCGGAGCGCCTCGGTGTTGCTGTGGATGTCTCATTTCTAACCACATCGCTTTTACTGGAGTAGAAACCGTGGCTAACTGGCCTTGGATCTGTGGACACGAGTTCCCCCTCCTCACCAGGAACTGGTGGCCTCGGAGCATCTTCAGTGAAGCTTCCTCCAAGGTCCAAGGGGAAACCTTTCCCCTGGATATTCATTTTTCTGATCCTTGTTTGCACAAGAACAGCGAGGGATGAACTCAAATCTCAAATCACCAATATTTGTAGCTCCAAGGTGAGCAAGTTTGTTTGGCTGAAACAGATGAGAAATGAATGAGTATCATTGTGAATAAACACTCCAAGATTACAAACCACTAATTGTGCTCTGCACCGTTACTGTACTAACACCTCTTTTCCAGCAGAATCAATGGCAAAGCTCTCAGCAACTTCAGAGAGTGCAGAACTGGATTCAAACTAAGCACCCTCTAAAAACGACAGCTATAAAACATCTGCAAACGTTACATCCAGCACTCAGCATCACTGACATGGCTGGTGCTACACTAAAACAGCTGCCAATTTCCCCAACACTGGTGGTTTTACAGGACCCTGGGATCTGGCAGTCCCCACATCCAGGAGATCTATGCTCAGGTACCATGCAGTGCCGTAGGAGACACGGCATCTTCTTCACTGCCATTAGCTCCTGTGTACAGCCTACTTGGACAGCACATGTACCAAGTCGTGCTAAGGCAGCTTGCTTGTATCTGGCTACCTATCTAGGAAACTCTCATCCCCAAACACAAATTTAAGGCTCATGAAAAATATTTTAAAAGAATATCCAGTTAGTCCTGAAAGTGAGACTGCACCTTAAGCAAACACAGGTGGCTCTCTTACACTCAAGTGACATACCAGCGCCACATTCCTCGCAAATCTCAGCGTTTCAGAAGTACGCTGCCTCGCCTCTTCTAGCTCTAAGGGAATCCAAATGCATCACTGACCCCAATATTTTGGGCATCTGGACTGCATTCTTGCTTCAGATGGGCATGTTAGCACAGGAGCTTAGTTCTGGCACTGGTTTTTGTAGACAAGCCGTTGAGAAAAGGTTAATTTACGCTAACAACACTGTATGCTACAAGCCTGGGAAAATTTCAGGTCATCAAAGGAAGATGAGAAAACCACCTCAAGAAGGAAATCTGATCAAGTACATTTTTAAAGAGCAAGGAGTCAATATGGAGGATGAGAGGTGTGGGGAAGGAGGGGAAGGCAGAGAAGAGCAATCCTTGGTTTGATACTTCTGCTGCTCAATGAAGTAACTTCACCATTTAAAGACAGTGGCAAAAGTCTTGTTTTACAGAGCAGCATCAGCCTTGAAGCCCCAAGTACCACAGAGCACCAGCTTCCTGATGGTTGCTCCCTGCACTGGATTAACTCAATTGCATATGAAAACACACCAGGAAATACACATTTTAGCTGGACCTCTCTCTCAAAGCTCAGCCCACCCCAACCTCTTTAGGATGCTCTGCCATTTTTGCCCCATTCTCTCTCCCTGGCTGGACCAAGAACCATAGCCTATGCCATGCCTGTCCTTACAACCCACCTGCACATCACAGCATAACCCCAACGAAACCAGAAGCAGCCAGCGAGCACAGTCAGGCCCTGTGCGCTCGACCTGTGCTGTGCACCGCAGGAGCCAGCACCACCCTCACACGCCGTCCGAGCCACCCAGAGCACACAGCCACTGCCCCGGCACCATGGAACGGGGCTGTCTTTTCCCACCATGCTGCATTTTGAGGTCGTTTTCACCCTGGTTACGGATGCAAGTGCTGGAGTCACACGGATCTTCCTGGTGAAGATCTCCAGTTACCCCTGTCTGGGCGCTGGGGAACCCCTGCGGCAGCCCCTCGGTCCCTGGGCGCTGGGGACCCCCTGGGGCAGCCCCTGGGCCCTTGGGGCGGCCGCCCCACGGTCACGTCGGTCATTGTTGCGGCGAGGCGGCGCTGGCTCCTCGCCCCGGCCGGGGGGAGCCCCGCGGGGTACCCGCCAAGAGCGGGCGAGCGCCGGCCGGAGCCGGCAAGGACGAGCGAAGCGCCCGGCCGAGGGACGCGGGCGCCCGGCCGCCCCTCTCCCCTCCGCCTCACGGCCCCCGGCAGAGGCAGCCTCGCCCCCGGCCCGGCCGGGCCCCCACCGCCCCGAGCCGCCCCGCGGGAGGCCGGGCCAGGCTCCGCGGGCTGACAGGACGCCGTGCGGGGCCCCCCGTC
>JANVCC010000039.1:5466825-5521284 GCA_025345505.1 Todiramphus chloris collaris | reverse complement strand
CATGCGGCTCAGCAGCGGCAGCCCGGGGCGGCGAGCGGCGGCGGGGCGACGGCGGCACAAAGCGGGCGGCCCGGGACGCCCATGGCCGCGGCCGCTGGCTTGTGGCGGCGACAGGGAGAGCAGCAGCGAGCCCCGCACCGCTCCGCTCCGCCTGCGCCGCTGCCTCCCTCCCAGCGCCGGGGAGAGCGGCTCAGCCGCGCCCCCCGCGCCCCCGGACGGTACTGCGGGACCGGCGGCCGGCAGCGGGGGCGGAGCGGGCTCGGCCCGGCCCGGCCCGGCCCGGGGGAAGCTGTGCAGGGGCACAACGGGGCCCGGGGATGGAGGCCGGGCGGACAGGGGAGCTCCGGTACACCACACTCGCTGCTTGGCCAGCGGGGAGGCGCACGGAGGTCCCCGGCCGAGGAAGCCTTGAGGACCCCCAGGCACATGGCCGAGGGGCCCGGGGCATGGCACTGGGGGCCCCAGCAGAGCCCCAGCTGGGCTGGACCCTCGCTGAAGGGCTGGGCAACTCCAGGGCTCCGTCTTGCTCTGGCCGAGAGGAGCCGCAGAGCTTTTCCGAGCACCCAGGGCAGGGTATGGCCCGGGAGAGGGTCGCACTTTGGAGAACTCCAAGGCCTAGTGGAGGAGCTGCCTCTGCTCGATGGAGAAATGCAGCCACCCTCAAAGCCGCCATGGGCCTCTACTGTTCCGTCCAGCATCGAACGGCAGCGTCTTCAGCCAGGCTCTTCCCGGGAGTGATCGCGCACCAGGGGCCGGTAGATGGAGGAGCGCAGTGGCTGCTCCACCAGCGGCTCTTGTTGCCACGAACAACTAGAGCTGGTTTAGAAACCGCAGCGTGTGTCCTACTTGTTCAAGCAGGGCAGTTCTGCGGCGGGAGCAGTAAGGGGAGTCGCCAAGAGGTGGCACTGTATGGACTGAAATGGGTCAAACAACATGGAGAAGGCTAAGAAAGGAGGCGAGGAGCGCCCCGCGCCCTGCGGTGGCTGGTAATGGGGAGCTTTTGGCCAGGTTGGGTGCCCCGGCAGTGAGAGCGACGGGGAATATTGCGGGAAGAAGAAGAAGGGAATTAGCAGATGCAGACATGGAACAACAGTATCCCTAGAGAGCGGTGGTAACTCTGAGAGCCCTGGGACTGAGCCAGACAGGCCCCTGGGTACCACACCAAACGCTGAACATGCAAACATGCCACAAGACAGTCCTCTTAAAATCAGAAATGACCCGGAAAGATTTCTGATGGGGATGGTTTCTGGGTTTTGATACAATGAACTCTACTGCATGGGCTCGTTTCTGTGCATTTAGAGAACACTTTTGGAAATATAAAACATTTTTTTCCCAGCTTCCCAAAGTCCACCCTGGGCAGTGTCGCTGCCCTTCCTGCCCCGGCACAGAGGATGGGGTGGCTCCTTGTGCTCACACTCTTTCATGTGCATGATGCTCGGAGCTGATTTACATGTAGCAGCTCAATACTGATCTCGGGCATAATAATAGAAAAGCTGATGTGGGATTCAGCTGGTAAAGAATTAAAGGATGGGAATATAATTAATGCAATCAGCCTAGTTTCTGGAAAAATAGCTCTTGTCAAACTCTGATGTCATCCTTTGAAGAGATTACAAGTTTGGCTGATAAAGGTTATGGCATAGAAATAATAGACCTGGACTCTGTTCAGGCATGTGACTTAATCCATATAGTATTCTGATTAAAAATTAGCACAATACAACATCAAGAGAGACACCTTAAAGGGACTGGGAGCTGGCAAACCGACAGCCATCAATGGGGAATCCCTGCAGAAAGGGAGTGCGCTCAATGGGTGTCCGGGACTTGGATGGGAAGCCCAATGCTATTCAGCGTTTCCATCAATGGTCTAGAAATAGATTAAAAAGCCCTGCTGAGAAAAATGCCGGGGCCAGGGAAATGAGAGGGGCAGGAGACACAGACGAGGTCAAGACAGCTGTAGAAAACTTCATAAGCTGAGTCCCAGGCAAATAAAACAGAGTTGAATGTGAGCAGCTGCAAAAAGATCCCTCTGCTGAGCACAGGGTCCTTCTGAAAACCTGCACTCTGCAAGGATGGGCTCAGCGGGAGTTTAGGAGGCAAGAGGGACAGTGCAGGAGCAGCAGGCTCCCTATAGGGTTGTCCTGGCCAGGACAGGGCTGGGTGCTACAGCAGGAGGGGTTCCAGCATCTGCATTCCAGAAAGGATGCTGAGAAATTGGAGAGAAGGAGGAGAAGAATTGAACCTGACCCCTGCTTTGCAGGAGGATGCCTAAGAAGCACAGTCTCCTTAGCTTATTCAAAGGACGCCTTGATTATAGTGCTTAAGAAACTTCATGGGTGAGAGATGATCAGGTATTAGAGAGCTTTTCATCTCCCAGAGAAAGGCCCAGCAAGATTTCATGGCCCAGACTGAATCCGCATGAGAAACTAGAGGCAGATTTCTCTGTGGCAAGGCAGGGACTGGAGGGGTGCAGGTAACAAGTTTGGATGCACCAGGATGCAGGTGGCTGAAGCGCTGGGGCTTGGCACAGCCCCCATGCTGCCATCCTGCCCTGTAACCATCTTTGCTCAATGCTCCTTGGGGCCGGGCTGGACCTGGGACAGTGAGGAAGTCCAGGGGCTTCTCTTGCACCCACCAGCTCCCGGATGTGTAGGCTGCTGCCGAGCTGTGCCAGTGCCTGGCCATTTTCTGGTCCTCAGCAGGGCTGAGCAGGGTGGGGAGAGCCACGGGCTCCCTCTGGAGCCTTTCACAACTTGGTTCATCCGCACCAAGGAGCCCAGTCTCTGCACTTTGCCAGCAGCTACTTTCATATTTACCTGGGGACAACAAAGAGGTGAAAAAACAAACTCACCATCCCTGGCTACGTGGGGGAGGAATCAGCCTGTGAGGTCTTGAAGGAAAGAGGCCAGTGAACCAAACCAGGTCATTTCTCCCTTCTCCATCTGTTGATAATGTGGCTCTGCCTTATACCTCCCCAAAACTGCCCCAGCCAAGAGGCTGGCAGTGTTTTGGTGCATGTCTGGCATCAGCCTGCAGCCAAGACCTGTCCCTGAGTGATCCTGGAATGCTGTACACTTCCTGGCTCCGGGTGAACACATTCAGTTCTGCCTGGAAGAGCCAGCAAACGCTGGTGAGATAGGAACTGCTCTCACCCTTTGGTGTTAAAGGCCTGGGACTGTGTTTGAGCAGCCCGATGCTGTGCACGCCACACTTGGGTGGTGTAATTCGCAGAGCCTCACTACAAGCCCTTCATTCCCAGCTCTCAGAGCAGCAAAGGGACATTTTCTGGTAGCAGCGTTAGTTCCCTGTCAGGTTGGCTTGGGAGCTGCAAGCCTCCCAGCATCGCTTCTGCAGAGGCTGAGCACACTCGGTTCAGCTTCAGCACAATATTCATCTCAAATTAATTCTCCTCTTTGTAGTGACTCAGCGGCTTTCCCAAAGCAAGGCGGGCCAGCCCTGGCACTTATGTTTGATGGCTGGTGGGCTGTTAACACCCAACATACCCTTTGAAGGGCAGAGACGTGTGTGGGCAGGAGACAATGTCCCTCCGGTGCGGGCTGTTTTGGGATGAAGTGCACTAGATGGTGCTGTTCAACCTTTGGCTGCTATTTAAAAGGACCCTGCAAGGTCATAAGCAGTGCCGAATTATGGTTTTATTAGAAAACCTTTTTGAAACTGGAGGACAGAATGGAAATACTCTGAAGTGTGAGGTCCTACACGAATTTCTGGTGGAGGCAAATGTCAGCTCACCCTTAGAGGGATGCTGCCATCTTCCCCCTCATGCTTGGAGCACCCTCATTTCTGAGGCAGAAGTTGGGATTTGGCTACGTGAGCTGTGGTGGCAGAAGGGGCTACCAAGAAAAAAATGTCTCGGGGTAGAAGAGGAGGCTGATAGTTCTCTCTTGGGTTGCATCCCAGAAAGCCAATCACACCCTGGGCTGCATCCCCAGCAGCGTGGTCAGCAGGTGGAGGGAGGGGATCCTGCCCCTCTGCTCCCGGTGCTCTGGGGAGAGAGACCCCCCTGCAGTGCTGGGGCCAGCTCTGGAGTCCTCAGCACAGGAGAGACAGGGACCTGTTGGAGCGGGGCCAGAGGAGGCCACAGCAATGATCCGAGGGTGGAACCCTCTGCTGGGAGGCCAGGCTCAGAGAGTTGGGGTTGTTCAGCCTGGAGAGGAGAAGGCTCCAGGGGGACCTTCTTGTGGCCTTTCAGTACTTAGAGGGGGCCTACTTAAAGCTGGGAAGGGGATCTGCGTCAGGGAGCGTAGTGACAGAATGAGGGGTAATGGTTTCAAACTCAAAAGAGGCAAATGCACCCAAATTTTTCAGCTTGCCTTGGATTTGCTTCCAGTGCTGGGCAGAAGGATGCAGCACTGTTTGGCCACCAAGCTTATGTCTTTTTGCTCTGATGCTGCTCTTTTATAAAGCCCACACTAGGTCCTGCTGTTCCAGACAGGTGGGAAGGCTGCAGGACTTGCTGCTCTGGGTGCTTGGGTCCTTCCCCTCCAGCAAAATCATCCCCCTTCCCAGTCCACTCTCCTTCCCACATAGGTGCTCACTTGCAAATCCTCAGGGTACACTGGGGGTTCCGCAGGTCTGCTCCCGACCAGGTACAGGGCTGGAGTGCATGGATGGAGTGAAGGTTTTATTGCTCACATCAAAAATAAGAAAAACCCCAGACCTCCATGCAGGGTGGCCTCCTTCCAGGAATGTAAGGGCAGAAGGGTCTGGACTAGCTCAGGCACCACTCTGAAATGTTTTTTGCAGCTGCCAGCATCTGCCCATGGTGGTGCAGATGCCCATATGGCAGAGGCAAGACCCTGTATGTTACTTCAAGCCCCTGCAGCATCCTGGCACCTTGATCTGTTCTCCCCAGGGTTGCGTTCTGCCTGTAATTGTGGCAGCATCCTTACTTGGTGTTTCCCCTCGTGCCTGCCCTGGTATGAGCCTCCTTCCCCCAGCTCTGCTTCACCTTCCCTTGCCAGTTTACGGAGCCCCCAAACCTGGCATTTCCCCCAAAAAAAGAGTACAGATGAGTTCATGCTGTGCCTTGGGAGGCTGCTTCAGATGAGCTGATCACCCAGCACCTCGTGGCTCTCCTGCCACCAGCCCTCAGACCTTCCCCAGCTCCTCTCCTGGCCATCAGCCACTTCAGCAATACCAAGACACATTTTGGGCTCAGGTCAGAGCTTTTCCCATCCTCCTCCTCCTTCTATCTGACCTTCCAGGGAGAGTCACAGCAGCTCATGGCTGCTCTCATCTGCTTGTCCTGCACCTTCCAGAACACCAGTAATGGTCAATAGCAGTAATGGCCAACGTTCCTCTGCCCCTGGCTGCGTCAAAGCTCAGTTTGTTTGCATGTGCTTCTCTTGTCACCCCTTCAGTACCAGCTGCCCCAGGTAACCCCTGGGCTCCCTTCCCAGCTTTCTGACTAGAAATTTCACTCCTCCTAGTTTTTTCTCAGGTCTGGAAACTCAGTCCATGTACAGCAGCACATGGTATGGGCTACCAGCTATCCTATTCACTGACAAGAGGTTGATGGCTGCCTTTGGTAACTGGTCAGCTATTGCTCTCCCACAGTGATGATACTTGGGGTAGGTGCAATCTCCATCTAGAAAATCATCTGTAATTGATGAACTGTCCAGTGATGCTCCAAGGGTTGCATAAAACCTGCAGCAAAAGCTACAGGACTGAGGCTACAAGCAAGATTTGAAAGGTTGAAATTCAAGTCCTTAAACCTTGAAATCACCTGGGCAGGAATGTCACTTCTCCTAGCACCTGGCTGAGGGTGGGAGTGGGTGGCTGCTGAACCCATCCCTGCTGAGTGCCAGGGATGCAGCATGTGCCCCAGCCCTACCTGGGGCAGCAGTGCTGCCATTCCAGGCTGTGGCACAGGAGAGGAGCATATGAACTGACATGAGAGCCAGGACCTCAGTGTTCCCCTGGCCCCTGCGCTGCTTTTGCAGAAGGTTTATCCATGGCTAGCAGAGCAAAGAGACCCTGCCAGACCCCTGCTGCACCTGAGACGCTGGCAGGCCCCTGCTGCATCCAAGACCTCATGACTCCCTCAGTTTTGACCAATCCTCTCTGCCAAAAGCCATTGCACACACACTCAACAAGCAGCATCAGTGCCTGATGCTCTTCATCACTGGTTGGTGAAGGCGAGCACCCCTGGGTAATGTCCCACCCCATGTGCATTCCTGCACCCACCTTTGGGGTCCGCCCCAGGCCTGTGCCCCGCACGCCTGCCTCTCCATGCTCCGGATCACCAGGCTTGCTGTTTCTCTTGGGGGTCCAAGGGTGGGACGCTGTCCATGCACATGCCAGCAGTGCCACTCTGTAGAGAGAAAAGATGTCAGCTCATCCCTGCTGGGATCGCCCTGCCCAGGAGATGCTTGCAGAGGAGCCAGGCGAGGCAAGAACACCCTCCAGCCCCTGCTCACAGGAGGGGATCCTGTTCCCATGGTCCTGAAGGACACACTTCCTTGGCCCTCCATGAGATAGGGATGTCAGGAGTGGGCTCTGCTCTACCCCAAGCCATGCTGGGACTGCCCCATTCCTGTGTGTGAGGCCTCCAGAGCAGTTATCACACAGAAACAGTCCCACCTTACAGAGCGGGGGCAGGAGAGAGCAGTGGCTTCAGGGGGGACATCCCTGTCCCTGGTCCCCAAGCCCCACTGCAGACCAAGGGCTCACCCACCTGCCCCAGGGCACCTCCCACTCCCCCTCTGTGCCTGCTGGTCCGGCCTCCCTGCAGCAGGATGGGATGGGAGGAAGTGGGGTCTGGCTGGTGGCTCACATCGTTGACAGCTGGTACCTGCTGGCAGGGTTGTACCAGGGCAGCCTGTGCTAATTCAATCCCTTTGATCCTGGGAGGAGAGGCAGATCTCCTTTTTCCACCATCAGGGATCCTGACCAGCTGGGCTACTGTGGGGTAAGGGAGGGCTGATGTCAAGAGCACTGCTGGAAAAATCAGTTGCTCCACTCTTGCAGATCTGTTTTGCAACACCAGGCAAGATCTTCTGGCTTAGATGTGGTCACTAACCTGGCTGGTGAAAGCAAGCTCAGCGCTCAGTGACGCCTTGATGTCTGTCCTACAGCCTTGCAGACTTCCTTCCTGGCTGTTTTGATATGATCCCTATCAGTGGTCCACAGCTTGGAGAGCAAGTGCTTGTCCCAGCACTACTGGCTCACCTGTCCTGGAGGGTCAGCTCTCTGGGATAAGTAAGGTCTGTTGACAATGTTTTGGCCAACAGCTAGCGACCAAGTGGCAGCCCCGTTGGATGCATGCTGCCAGTTTTTCAGTTCCTGCTGGAAACAAGGCTTGTTGAAGGTGCATCTACTTTGACAAGGTTCTTTCCAAATATGTAGAAGTCAGTCAAGAGCTCTCTATCATGCAATTCTGGTTTATTGTGAGTCCAGGGGCTTATGGTCAGCTTTGCTGGGTACTGTGAGGCTTGTGAGGACATCTCAGAAACACTCATGCACCCAGGACAAGCTCTGGAAATACTTTTTACCTGCACACATCCCTGACAGGTACAGTTCAGGTCTCAACTTGCTGTTGTGTCTTTCAGGAGAGCTCCCAGCCCATGAAGTGACAATGGCAGCTGAAGTTGTGGCTGGTTTGCTCGGGTCCAAAACCCACCCGGACCTGGGCAAGGGCAAAGGGTCCTTATAATCACATCAAGAGCTGCTGAGAGAAACCCCATGGCATGTTCACCCCTTATTTCTCCTGCAGAGTGGTTTTGCTCTCTGCCTCATGCTTCGCAGATGGGGTATGAGATGTCCCAGATGCTCCTCTGAGAGACACCATGCCCTGGAGATCCATTGGCTCTGAGTGCTCCAAGATGGGAAGCCATTTGCAGCTTATTGATGGTGGATCCCGGTGGCTGCACACCAGCAAGCAGGACAGCCTGCTGGGGAGTCACAGCCTGCCATCCAGAGTTCTTGCTGGGCTCATCTGTGGCATGACATGCTGCACCAAGGGACCAGGTCTGCTCTGGGCCAGGGGATAAACCAGCCCTGACTAGAGGACCCCAAGTGCACTTCTGTGAGCCCCCCGGCTCTTGCAGCTCTCTGGTAACACGGCCACAGAACAACTGGATCTCTTCCTACCCCTGCTGGGACTCCAGCCTCTACCACACCTTTCCCAACCTCCTGTTCCCAGCAGCACCTCCAAAATCTCAAGCCCCAGGTGGGGGTTGCCCTCATTTCCCATCTCCTCTGTGAGGTGGTCCTTCCTCAGAGCAACTACCCTGCACCCATCTCCTGAGCCACGGCCAACCATCTTGGCTGAGCTGGTGGACAAGACCCTCACACTGCTGTGTCACCAGCACCCAACAAGGGCAGGCAGGGCTTGGCAGAGGCAAGTCCTGCAGTCCCTCCATCCCTGGTGACTTGCCTGAGAGCCGCACCATCTCTGGGAAAGGAGGTTTCTCTGAAAGGTGGTTCTTCTATGGTGGGACTGAGGCCCTAGGAACAGCACTAGGAAAGGCTCTGCACTGAGGGATGCCAGCTGAGGTCCTGACCAGCTGAGCCAAGATGCTGCACCCAGTCTAGCAGTGACCCCGGGGTATACCTGCTTCCTTCTGCAGAAATTGCAGAGAGCTGTGAGGAGGAGGAGCCCTCCTGATGCACCTTCTCTATTGTGGCTGGAGATCTGCAGACTGGTTGGGGACACCCAAGTGTGCTGGTGTTGGTGGGGCTGTGGCAGTGGGAGAAGGCTGCATGGGTGGGCAGGATGGTGCAGGCTCTGCTTCTCCTTGTCAGAACTGCTGCTGTGCTGAGACACAGCTGATGAGGTGGGGGTGCTCGGTGAGTGCCATTTATTCATGCACTTACGGAAGAGGTTCCAAAATATTCTGCTGCTTTAGATGCCCCAGCACAAGCCCAGCCCAGGAGGTCATCTTGGTGTTGACTCGTCTCAAGGCTTTATAGCATCAAGCAAACAGATGTGGAGAATATTGGTCTCATCCTGACACAGAACCAAAGAAATCACTCACAAAATGATTCACTGTGTGAAGAAACTCCGAGATGTGGGGCATCCCTGTCTTTGGAGAGGCCCAAGACTTGCTCCACAGCCAAGGCAAGGCAGCTCTGGCACCTGGATGTCAGCCATGAGATTCCCTGTCCTCTTCTGCCAGCTCTTCAGGGACCATCAGCACGCCTTTCAGCTTATGATCACCACTTAGTAGCTCTCTTCCCTGGGTGTGAAACCCCAGACTGCCTCTCCCCTAAAATGCCCCCCTTTCCTGTTCCAGGGTGGGCGGATGAACCACAGGAGAGCCAAGTCCTCTCCAGGACAGGATGGCTGGGAGCAGGAAGACGTGGACTAGTGACATGGTCCTCTCTTTCTCTGGGGACAGACAGCACGAACCACTTGTTGGAGATGTAAGTATCAGGCCAGGCCAGTGTCTCAAGCTTTGCTGTGTCCCATCTCCTCCAGACACCAAGCCTTGGACTGTCTTCCATTTGCTGCTTCCCAGTCCTATGGCCCCTGACTCCAGCAGGACATGGTGGCCTCTGTTGCCCCCCCCCCCCCCCGGCTCTGCAGGGCTGGAGCCACCTTCTCATGTCCATCCTGTCCATCTGCAGCCATTTCACACCACTCATGCCAGCCCATGTCCTTCAGATTATGAGCCCTTCTTCCCCATGGTGGGAGCAGATAGCAGCCTGATCACTGCAGCCTTGCCTTTCTGACCTCAGGACACTGGGCTGTCTTTGTCTTCACCCAGAAGATCTATTCCCTGCTTTGACTATCCTGCTGGGCCTTCTCTTGTTAATGCATCTCTTCTGTCAGAAGGCTTTCAACAGTCAAATGCTGGCTGGCATGGTGACCAGCCTCAAGAGAACTCACAGCTCACAAACATGAGCAAATCCAGCTTCATATTGTAATTTGTCCTGATCCTGTATGGTTACAATTGATCAAAGCATGGGAAACCGTGTGGCAGTGGATGTGCAACACCAAATCTTGCCAGACCTTGGACTTAGCATCTTCTTGTGGCAGCAGCTTCCCCATCGTGCCAAGGATGTGTTGTGAACAGAGGAGGTTGACGTGGACTTTGATTAGTTGACAGGGACTTCTCTGACCCTCCCAGGGCCATAAAGGTGGGGTGAGCACCCATGGACTGGAGATGACCATCTTGTGGGCAGCCATCTCACAACACCCCAGCCCATGCCGTGAGCCATTGCAGCCCACCTGAACCGTCTCCTGCAGTGGGAGGTGGAGCAGGGGTGCCTGCCCAGGAGGTTCTTTGCTCCCTTTTCCCGGTGAAGAAGTATTTTAAGATCTCCAGTGTTGAACATCTTTTGCTCAGCCTCTTTAGCTCATTCATCACACATTCATCATCACACATTTATCAGCTGCTCAAAGCCTGGCACCTCTGCAGCCCCTGCCATTATACTTCTGCCTGATGAAAAGGGATAATTTATCCCGAATTCTCGTCCTCTGTCTTCCAGGTTGTTTGTTCTCCTTATGTGTCAGCCTGGCCTGGCAACTCCTGTGCTGGATAACAGAGTGTGGTTAACAGAGCAGCCAGGAGTTTTGGGGATGGCTTGGTGATGATGAGAGCAATGGGCTGGGTTGGGCAGCAAGGCTCAGTGAGTCCCTATTACACTTCAGCCTTTGGAAAAGCTGCTGCTTTCACGCGTAGCCTCCACATTTCTGACTCCTGTCCCTTGACTCCTTTGGTGGGTCTTAGGATGGACTGTCCAGGGCCAGTGACTCACAGCTTTGTGCTTAATCACTCTATATGTTCATCCATTCCCTGCAGGAATTTCTGAGCATTGGCCATTTTACCCACATTCAAGGAAGCTCTGGAGGGCTCCAAGTACCTCTGAGTGTGGTGAAAGCAGAAAAGCTGGACTGGGTGCTTGCAGTAACAACCAGATCCCCTGGAGGCCGTTTCCTCCCTGGGTCACTTACTCCTGATAGCACCTCTTCAGCACTGCCCCAATGGCTGAACATCCTGTGCACACCTTGAGCATCTGGCGATGCAGTGACCCCCCCCCCCCCTCCCAGGAGAGGGACTCCTGTCCTCTGCTGCCCATTGTCATGAGGACCAAACCCTGAACAACCCCTTTGGGCTCTTTGAAACAAGTCATTTTGGTCCCTTTGTTGCTGTGTTTCCTTTCCATGGTCTTACTGAAGATCCTCATGGCCACATCTGAGCCACTGGCCTTGAACAGCACTGAGCTATCAACAGTAGGAATAAGGACATTTTTGACACAATGGCATCCTGGGAGGACCACAAGCTCCTGACTGAGCTCATCCCCACCAGAGACCCTGGTTCCTTATCTGCAGAGGTCTCTGCTGCCTTGGTCCCATCCTCATCCCATGGCCACCAGCACCTGTCCAGCCAGGTATTTCAAAGCCGATTTTGATCATCAGCTCAGCCCATGGAGCCAGCCTGGCCATCTGTCCCTTCCTGCCTCACTGTGGACCAGGTGTAGGCCGCCAGTCAGCCCTGCCCTAGGGGAGCCCATTCACCAGAAGGGTCATACCCAATGCCTGAAGGAGCTGGGTGGCCACTGTCCCCTGCTCACCTCCAGCACCAGCAGCTGGCAGCTTATGGCTGCTGCTTTAACCCATCCCAGCTTGGTCCCACCAGCTCCCACCTCCTTCTGCTCAAAGACCCTGCATCATCTGGGTTGTGGCCACATGGTCCCTGCTCATGCCCGACCTGTGCTTTACCACCGTTAGCTTTTATTTGCTTTTCAGACTCCTCAGCTCTGGTCTCTGCTTCTCTGGGTATGGAGGACAAGGTCTACCCACATGCCGCTCTCCACCTTGCCTCCGCAGGAGCGCCAGCCCTTCACAGTGCGGGCAGCTCTATTCCTGCATCAGTTGTATCCTGTGTCCTTGTTTGAAGGTGACTCAAGGCAACAGCATCTTCCCAGGGTAAATCCCACAGGACCCCACCAGCCCACAACAGCCATTCTATGGGGAGCCACCCCAGCTGCCAACTCCCAATGGGAACCATCACCCCAAAACCAAGCATGGGACAAACCTGCCTTTGCAGCCCTTTCTGCCACCGCTGCCCTGGTCCTGGGGGGAGGTGAGGAGCTGGAGCCCCAGCAGGGTCCCAGCGGAGTCCCAGCGGGGTCCCAGCGGAGTCCCAGTGGGGTTTCGGGACCGGCTAGAGCTGGGAACATCCCTCTTTGTGCTGCCCCTGGTAAGCGGCACAGCACAAATATTAGCCGGGTTCTTTGAAATGAAAATACAACTGATAAAAAGTCGGGCAAAATCCTCCGCCCTGGCCCCCACTGCTGGCCCAAGCAGTGGCTCTTTCTGCTGCCGAGCCGGCTCCCGCAGATATAAATACATTATGTATGCCGGTGTCCGTTGGCCAGAGCCTTTTGTTGATGCTGAATATGTCCTGGCCAACAAAAGTGGACTGGATTAGCCACAGTGGATTAAAAGATTTTCTTCTTGGAGTTTACCTAATAATATAACAATTGACATAGAAGGTCTCTTTGAACCCTACACGACTCTCTTATTTTACCATCTGTGAGTTTGCTTTCCATGCTGCTGATGGGGCGCCCGTCTGCCGGTGGTGCTGGTGGTGGGAACGCTGCCCGGAGCCAAATTTGTTGCCAAGCAGAAGCAAGCAGCCCGTATTTGAAGGGAGGCAGGGGAAGGGGAAGTGGCACAACTTCTGTCCTCCTGCCTTTGTCCTCATTCCTTCTGCTGGTGGCTCACCAGGCTCATGATGCCGCGGCGTAGGGAGGGAAGAGACCCAAAGAGTGGGCTCAAGCAGTGGGAAACCACCTCATCTGCAATTCGGGGTGTCCGGAGAGGTCCCGGCTGGAATAAGCTCCTTTATGAATCATGAATTTTGGGAGAGTTGCTGAACTGTGAGCCAACAGAGTTTGCTGGGCTCGGTTTCAGCCATTGGGATCCAGCCGCCGTCCCTGGTCTCCATTGCAAGATGGGTCAGGCAGTGGCAGCAGCGACAGCGGGAAACATGGAGGGCAGTGGCAGCAGGGGAGGAAGGCTCCCCCCCACCATCCTGCGGCGCCGCCGCTCGCCCCCTCCTCCGGCACACCCTGGCGTCCCGGCCCTCGGGCTTTGATCTCGTCCGGGGGGGCTCCATTCACAAGTCTTTCATAGCAGCCTTTGGAAATATCCGTCCTCAGAAGTCGCGAGTAATGAGATGGGGAGACGACGAGCAATTTAGGCGCTGCTCTTTCTCGCTTGCGTTTTTTTTTTAATCTCCATCTCTCCCCCCTTTATTATTTTTTCTTTTTTCTTTTTTTCTGGCAAAGACACTTCTGGAGCCACGCCGACTTTGTGTGGGATCGCCGCACCACCCCAGACCTGCCGGGGGGGCAGGAATATGGGGCTCGTGCCTCTCAGCCGGGGGCCTTTGATGAAGCTGCTTTGCGAAATTTGATTTGAAAGGCCTACGATGGCAATTTGGGGAGAATGGTGGAGCCTTTCTCCACCCGCCTCTCTTTGTCTCTCGCCCGAAGGGGGGTTTCATTGTGGGTGCCGGGGCGAGGGGGTCGGGGCGGCGGCGTGGGTGGGGTGGGGCGGCAGAGGGGACCGCGGCGCGGGAGAACAATAAGCGGGGAGATGGGGAGAGTTGGGATTTCTCACCTGCCCGGGCGTTCGCAGTCCGCCATGACGGGAGCAGCCGCCCTGCTTGCCGCCGTCCGGAGCACTTTTTTTCCCCAGACTCTTGAACCTATTTCCCTTTCTTGGCAAGTGCGTGGCTGGAAGATGGGAATCTTTACTTTATATTGCAGCTTGGGCTTCCCAGCCTGATTGGCTGCAGCCAGGACCAAATGCTGGTCCTTCCATCCCATCGTCACTATGGCAACCGGCCCCGTTAGGCACCACCGATTTACTTATAATTGCTGGGTAAATAGTCAAGACAGGCCGCTTTCATCCCGCACCGAGAGATGGCTCTTCCTCATCATCTTTTTTTTCCCCTTCTTTTTTTTTTTTTTTTTGGAGGAGGAAGCCCTAAAGAGCAGCAATACTTAAAGAAAACTCTTTGAAGGTTGTTGCAGAAAGCCGTGCCTCCCTCCTGGCCAGCCTTTCCCCATCACTCCCGCTGCACAATGCCTTGATGCCAGTGCTTTCCCGCACCGTCATGCAGCTCTCATCCTCCTCCACCTCCAAGGAGTGATGCTGTGTGGGAATGCACAACACCCTGCAGGTGCAAGGCTCTGGCCATGGTGCGCTCTTGATGGATTCCACACCAGTTTGTCCAGAGAGCTGGGATGGGGCCGAACAGCCCTTCATTGCCTTCATCCTCCTTCCCTGAAGCTGCCATTAGACATTCATGTTCACAGCACGGGGAGTTTCTGCCTGGTCACCGGCACTGCTGAGCTCATCTGGCCCACTCTGGCTCTGTGGGGCCTGCTGGTGGGGCTGGTTGGGATGGGACAGCTTGTACCTGGAGGCTGGGTTCCTGGGGCACCCACTCTACTTTGCTGCCAAGCCGCTCCTTGATGGGTCTTCAACACGTGGAGCTTCTCATTAGTCCTGGAGAGCACTTAACAATGATGGAAAGAGTGATATGTGCGGATCTTCTTGCTAGACCCTTGAGCATGGACCAGGATTCATGCTCATGGCCAAGCAGGCCCTGCAGGCAAGAAGCAGGTGGGAATGTGATCCTGGCCCCATCTTCATTGGAATGGATGGATCTCTCTCCAGCCAGAGAACAGCAACCAGGCATCCAGTCCAGGCTCACCAGCTGGAACACCCATATGGGACCTGCAGGGTGCTTTTGTCTCCACCAGTCATCACTGGCACCAAACAGCAATTCCAGGAAAACGGGAAAAAAGGGGTCTTAGAGAGATTCTAAGGGCTGGAGAGATCCTGAGAAAAAAAAGAGCTCACAGACCAGCAGGGTGGCCTTGAAGGAAAGGGAAAGGAAGCCAAGGTCATCTTCCCATTCCCTCCTCCCAGCCATCCAGAAGGAGGAGTCCATCAGGGCAGCTGCAGGAGGAGCACTGGGAGACGCTGCCTAAGCTCATTGCTCTGGTGGGAGAACCAGGGGATTCCCACCCTGCTCACTGGGGAGCAGAGGGGAGACAGAGGTGACCACAGACAACACAGTGACACCAGCTGAGGAGGGAGCAGCAAGGAGCCACAGGGCTAAGAGCCACCTCCGGGGCTTCTGAAGGAACCAGGGGATGAAACAGCTGATCCTCAAACAGCCCTATCTACCCAACCCCAGAAAGGGCAGTTTGGAGCCTGACAGATGCCTTAACAATTTTCCTTTTCAAATATTACAGGGAGAGACAGGAAAAGGCAGAATCCTAACTCTGACAGCTGTACCCACGAGTCAGAAAAGCTGCTCCTGAAAACAGTCTTTGAGTAAATACACCCTACTTGGGAAATAGACTTGTAGAGGGAAGGTCTATCTCCTAAGAGCAGCCAGCTTGGAAGGTGTCAGCAGCAGCATATGGGGGTGATGCACAGAATACAGCCCTCCGGAGTGTTCAAAGAGATGGTGACAATGTTGTCACCATAGGCTTCCAGGGAAGAGGAGCAGCCTGGGGAAAGGTACCCAGCAGCAGGTCCCAGTGCTGGGCAAACAGCCTGCCCAGGGTCGAGCAAAGGGAGGCACTCAGGACTGGGCTCTCGCCACCCACACTTGGGTCAACAGCTAGCTCGGGGCAGCCAGGAAGGCTCAGCTTCAACAAACATGCCGGGCAGCTACACACAGGACATGGCCAGCCCCGATTCAGATGAGCACTTCAGCCCTAAAGCTTTTGCTGCACAGTGTCTGGCTGCACTCTAGGGCCTGGAGCTGGCCTGCTCCAGGATCTGCGAGGTTTGGGAGCTCTGCAAGGCACAGGGAAAGTTCAGGACCTTGGGCTGGGAGCCTGGGCACAGCCTGTGTGTTCCGCCACACTCTAGACCTGCCTGGGTTTGCTCTCCCACTTGTGTTTTCTCTATTTTAAAGGCAACTTCTCTGTGAAGTGCTTTGGGGGTTGGTTAAAAGGCGATCACTCCCTTTCTGCTCCTGGCAAGCTGGTACCTCTCCAGGTGCCTGTTGCCTGGGTGCTCAACCAGCCCCATTCCCAGCAACGGGAGCCCTACGGCTGCACTTGGGGCTGGGGACCCAGGTGCAGACATCAAGGCCATGTAGCCACTGCGCTGCCCTCCCAAGCATCCTCCAGCGGTTCCCATGGTAACTCCCTGGCTCACAGCCTCCTGAGCCACCACGGTTTTAGCCGCATGCCATCATGGCTTTAGCTGCACGTGCCCACTGCCCCGGCTCCCACGCCAGGGTTTTATCACCCTCTGCCCTCTACTCCCACCACTGCCGTCCCCTCCTGCCACCTGGCACCTCCTGGACCCTCTGCAAGGGAAACGCCATCTTGCACCCTGCTGCAGACGGTGGCTCCACAAGCCAGCCCCAGGAAAAGTACCTTCCCTAGAGCCCTGCAAAGGCCTTAATTCTCCCTTTTCTGCAGCATATTGTGCAGAAAACAAAGAAAAACCGATGACAGGTTGAGAGGAGACCAGCATTGCTGTAGGAGAGGGGAGCTGAGCAAATAAGTGGGTCTGTACACAGATAATTTCTCACCTCCACACTTCAGTAGGTCCCTGCTCTGGACATCTGGGACTGCCTGACCAGGCAGAACCCCAGTAGCCCAACAGCTACATCCAAAGAGCTTTGCCCCAAATTTTGATGTCGGTGTCCATCTCCAGTCCCACGCTTTACAGCCAGTGGTAGAGAACAGCTGCAAAAAACAAATGGCCACAGGTAATGTTTTCTAGAGAAAAAACCTTGCAGTAAGACTTGAAGCTCCATGTCAAATAGAGAGGTTACTATGTGAGAAAAAGGAGAAAATACCAGGTATGGCAAAGCCTTAATCCAGGAGCCAGAGCATGATGAGGATCAATTCCCAGACTTGGAGCAAGGCAGCTTAAAGTAAGGAGTAAAGCCTTTCCATGACTTGAAACCCCCCAGATTGATGTGTGACTCTCAGGAGGGGGGATTTAATGAAGCTCAGGCCCTCAACCAGCCTGTGAAATCAATGGACGACATCCTAAGGAAGAAAATGAGTGGACACACAGATAGCAATGTGTATAGAGTCACCCCACATCCTGCTGGGCAGGTGAGACTCAGCTGGGAAGGTCCACCTGGATCTCAAGACACTTTCAGGAGGGGTCCATATCAAGGGCTCTCAAGGAAATAAAGATGTCCTGGAACAAGTGGGCAAGTCCCATGTGACTAAGTACCTGGTTAAAGCATAAAGTGGGTGTTCTTTGGTGGTGCAGAGGGCAGGGTCGCCCCCGAGGGATCTCTGCACAGCCCAGCACTCTCCAGAGGCTGGGAAAAGGGAGGTTATTTGGTTTGCTGATGATATCTTGGGCAAGATGATGAAAGCTGGCTAGGACAAGCTGTGAAAGCATCTTACAGGACTGCCTGAAGGATCAAAGAGCAGGCAGAGTTTGGTCTTTATAAAAGCACACAGGGAAAACTCCATCCTGACTGTGCACCAGCAAGCTCTTTTCACACAAAGGAACAGGGATGGGTAATTCAGCAACAGCTACAGAACAGCAGCATGGTGCTGGATGTCTTGGATACATGGGGTGAGGCTGCAGCTCCATGAAATGCCTGCCCTATCCCTCATACCAGCCCCAGGTTGCTTCAGACTCAGGTCATCCCAGGGACAAGCACACTCGGTCCAGCCCCATCCATGCCAGGAGTGCTGCCTTAGAAGCCCACTTTGTGACTGCTCCATTTTCCCCAGCATCTCCCATCCTGCGTACTCCCTCTACCACCTTTCATCTCAGCTTGGGACACCCATCCCTGCGGGCACCAGGTTCTGTGAGGACCTTCTCCAAGCAGCCACATCCCTGGGTACCTGGAGGTCCTGCAAGCAACGCTCTGCTCCTGTCTCAGAAATGCCATTTTCTGCATGTGTGAGAGTGAGCTAACTGGCCTGAAGCAGCACCATTTTCAGCGTTACCATGGTGATGACTGCCTGGTAAATGCTTGCAATGGAGATGCACAGGGACAGCAGAGTCCAGCCAGGTAAAGGTGCCTGTGGCCAGTCCCCAGCTGGCACGGTTGCCCCTTGCGCCCCCCAGCCATTCCTCCCACAGACAAGGAGCCCAGTATGAGCCTGTGATGGGCAGCGGGAGCTGTAGATGGAGGTAACTCCACATAACTACCTGTGCTCCATGTGCCCAGCACCCCGGTACAGCAATCCCAGTTCAACTCAGCCCACGGACGTAGGAGATTGCTGCAGGAACATGTCAGGGAGTAGACACTTTTGGCAATTAATGCATTTGCATATGTAGATTTTGTAAGTGGTTTGTTTTCATGACTCCATACCATAAAAACTAAGCTCCCCGACAGATCTGCCTGTTTCCCTCTCCAGCCAGGACCCTGTGCCTGGCTGCAGACTGGTCCCACCTGGCTGCCTTCTTCACTGTGTGTCCTGCCTGCAGCAGAGCCCCAGCACTGTGGAGCAGGAAGCCATCAGGCCACCGAGTTTGCAGTGGCACAACCAGCCAGGTCACCTCTGCCTCCTCCCCTCCAGGGCTCCATAAGCCAGCCAGGCCAGGATGAGCAGCATGTCAGGAACTAACAGGACTGGGAAACCCAGCAATCAGTCATGGAGAGCTGCCAGGGCTGACTGCTGGGCACAGCCAAGGGCTGCCAAAGGCCAGCAGCCCCAGGGAATCTTCAGGGATGCTTGCAAGAGCCAGGTTGTCTGCTACTCCACTTTGCTGGGCTCCTGGTGATCCAGTATGCAGGCAATGGCTTCATCTTGCCATCCCTGCCCGCAGCCACTTCTCCTTGAGGTGATGGCTTTTCCTGGGTGGATGGGACAAGAGAGAGGACAGCACATGGCTTCAGAAGGAGCTTCAGGCAGCATGGTGACTGTTCATGCCCTGGAGGAGGGAGGCAGCAGAGCTATTAGACTCCCTCTTCTCCTGCCCAGACAGGGCCCTCCCCCTCCAGCCAGCACTTAATAGTTGGTCTTTCTCAGTTCATTACTCAACCCCCTCCTCAACCTGATGGCAATTTGCAGAGAGCTTCACAAGGTAGAGTAGCGACTATAAACTAGACCACAGAAAAAGTGAGGTTGGGAGGACCTCTGGAGGTCTCCAGTCCAACCTCCTGCTCCAAGCAGGGCTGGCTGCAAAGCTAGAGCAGGTTGCTCAGGACCTCATCCTGTCCTTTTGAAAACCTCTGAGGATGGAGGTACCACCACCACCTCTTTAGATCCTGTCCCACGACTGCACCACTCTCCTGGGGAAAAAGTTTTTCATTAAATCCAATCAGCGTATCCCATGTCACTATCCATGGCATCCTGCCCTTCCCTGTGTCCCTCCCAGACGAGCCTGGCTCCATCTTGATCCTAAAAATCCAGAATGACTCATCTCAGATGTTACTCACGGGCAGAGCCATGAGCATGTTTGCTGCTGTTTCCCCATCACCTTGAAACACCACAAAGTACTCCTAAAAATCATGTCCCTTTGTGATGGCTGCTCCAAGCTGAGAGCTGTGAAGCCACAAGGGAAAACGCACGCTTGCCTTTGAGGCCAGCACAAAAGGCAGGGACGTGCTGCTTCCGTTAATGCTCCCAAAATACTACTTACTGTGTGTACAGGGGGGCTTGATGGGAATTTACAAGCAAAAGACTGTTTAATTCATGAGTGTAGATGGGCAAGAAAATCAGTTTGTTGATAAACACACCCTGGTGTTTGGATCAGTGACCAGGACTTGCTGGGAATCGTAAGACAGACACAACTCAAACGGTGCTTCCAGACACCAGCCAACAGCAATTTTGGAATCCAGAGCCACGCAGTCAGTATTTGTGTCCTGCCACTGCAGAACAGCAGTGTTAGCCCAGCCATCCCAACCAAGGCTTTGCCAGCTTGGGTGCTTTCCTCTATCTCTTTCTCTGCTTTATTTCACAGTGTTGGGTTTAGGGATAATTTAATACCCAACTGCTTCCACAACCAGCACACGGGCCCAGATTTCATGCTTCAAGGGGCACTTGCATATTTGTGGCAGGTTTGCTGGGACTATTAAAGAGAGAAGGCCTATTCCTTTTACCCGAGGCATTCCTCAGGACAGGAGTCTCTCAGTCCTGAATTGACCTCCTGACCTCCCAGTGCTGGTGGTTGTTACCTGCACATGTACCTCTCCCAGCCCCACACTGCTTTGTCCACCAACACCTGGAAAACTGCCAAGGCTGGAGGTCCCCCTCTCCACTGACTGGTCCTGGGTTGCAGCACCCTTTGGGGGAAGGTTTTCCTCCTCTCTGGCCTCAACCTGCCAGTTTGCGGCCCTCTCCCCTCCTTGTTTCCTCTGCCACAGCCACCCACCCCCTCCTCTGTTCGAACCATGAACAGACAAAACCAGCTGGGCACAAGGGTCACCTCTCGCCAAGCTGCGCTCCTGTGGGTGGGCGATGGATTCATGGGATCATGCTTACAGATGTGCTGCTGCTGAGTGGTGCTTATCTGGGATGGCCAAGACACCCGAGGCTGGAGTGAAAGCTTTGGCTGGGTTTGGATGACTAGCCCCATTTTCCTGCCCCATCAGAAGTCCTCTCAACCCTGGCTGTGGTCCCTGCACAGGAAAATAAAACTGCCAAGCAATTCTGCAGTTGAGACACCAGCTAGCAGCTGTCTTGCCCAGGAAGGCACAAACCTTGACCTGCCAGCTTGCCTTGGGATTTTTCCTTTCATTGCTGTCTTGCCAAGATAATTTTTCACTGTTCCCCCTTCTGAGCAGCCTCCAGTGCTACTCCAGACTTAACGTGTCAAATTCAAGGTGACCCTGGGCAGGGCTCTCTGGCAGTTTGTCAGGGGCTGCCAGATCCTTGCTAGCTGCTGGGTCTCTGCTCCCAATCTGTGTGTTGGCATTTGCTGTGCATGCTGCAGTGGTGCTGGTGTTCAGGATCCTTGTGGTGGTTGGTGTGAGACATGCAGAGCACCTGGCCTTGGGCCACAAGCAGGAGGCTGGTGACCTTTGCTGAAGCCCAAGGCAGTGCTCAGGTCAGAGCTGTGCTCAGCACCCAGGCCCTTCCCCTGTCCCGGGGTGGATTTTCAGCCTCAAGCTGCCAGCGCCCAGTGTGTACCTGGGGGTTCATGGCATCTGTGGCCTCCTGGGAACACGTTGTCATGGCAAGCTACCAGCTCTCTGGTTTCTCCTTGCTAGGGCAGTAGAGAAACCTGGTATCTGCCACACTGAGCTGACCCAGACAGGTAAAAACTACCACCATCACCACACAAGCAGAAGTGGGCTCTCTGTGGCCAGAGCTGTAAATGAACAGGCATAAAACTAGGATGGGTCTAACACCAGACCCTGAGCTGATACTCCACCTCCTTAAGGCAACCTGGATGGGTGTAGTGTAGTACAAAACTACCCCGAATGCTGCACAGGGGCTCCCTCCCCACCTCGAGACATTTGCTGCTCTGCTGAGCAGGACAAGCCAGCCCTGCATGCCTGCAACTTTGCTTTCTCTGAAACTGCATCACTCCCCGTCCTCAAGCAGAGTTTCCAGTTTTATTCAAGTCACCAGAGTGTCTCCATGAGAGTGTGTCCTTAGGGGGGAAGCTCCTGGCCACATCCAACATCAGTGTAGGGAAAAGAGCGAGGGGAAGGCTCCCCTTGAAGGCAGGATGACAGAATGGAGGGCTCCGACTCAGAAGTCCAGATTAACCACAGCCCCAATAGCTTTCCCATGGAGAAGGTCCTGCAGCTCCTATTGTGCTCTTGCAGTGCCCCCATTAGCAGCCTCTGCCCAGCAGGATGGGAGCTCTCCTCCAGGTCTGCCCAGAAGCTCCTTCTACCCCTTGTCACCCACCAAACGTTCCCAAGGCAGCAGATCCTCGGACCGGCTATGCGGCATGAGCAGCACTGTAGAACTGAGCCACCTTTGAGGGCAGGCAGCACCAGCAGCACGGGTGGGCAGGGCGTACAGCCAGAGCTCTCCCCGAGAGACACAGCACTAAGCAACTGGAAGATCATTCTGCGTAACCAAAACTGCCTAGCCCCCAACTAGAGAAGAGGCTGATAATTGCCCACTCGGCCACACCAAGCAGCCCCTCACCACTGAGGAGCAGTGAGTGGTGAGACTCTTTGTGGACCCTCATGGAGCCAAGAGCTGGATCCAGACAGGCGCCAGCCACGCTCTGCCAGAGCCACAGTGGGCCTGAACAGCCAGACCCGTGCTCGCACATTCCAGTAAAGCTCCGGAGGGAGGCCAGGACAGAGCCACAGTCTGGAGCGCTGCTCAGAGATGCATTAAAATGCATGAGCTGTGCTAGCCCTAATGATGAGCAGAGCTGTCAAAGCTAGTCAAAGCTAGCTGTCCCAGCTAATTATCTCTAACGAGGGCAGAGTGTCAGGGTCCCCCAGGAGCTGGGCAGCAGCTTCCCACTCAGCACAGTTGCAGAGGAGAGAGAAGATAAGCAGATGTCATTGTGCTGGCCTAGCTACAGAATCATTAATTAGGCAAATGTGACCTTCTGTGCCAGTTTGCTCTTGAGAACCTGGACTCACCAGACTCCAGACACACAGGCAGGCTGGAAACACTCCAGCTTTTGCCACCCAACCTATCCCCAGCAGCCCTGAGTTTACTGCTCCCGTTCAGAGGCAGCACAGTCCCAGTCTGGCAGCCCCTGACCAACCAGCCCTACCAGTCAAGAGGCTGCACAGCTGTGCCACGCTCACCCCAGGCCTCAAATACCCCTTGCAAGGGCTCCCAACCCATTCCCTGGCCCAAAAACTATCAGGGAGGCTCTGTGCCTACCTAGCAACCACCTCCGCAGTACCTTTCCTGTGGATCTTTTAAGATCTGGGGAGATTTGTTACGGCGTTAGGAATTTCTGCTCCTCTGTGGTCCTACTCTGTTCCAGTGCAGAGAGGACCAGTCACACACTGCTCTACAGTCCTGCTTTCTTTCTCATCAGGGGTCATGTGGCTCAGAAAACAAGACTATGCATTTGCCCTTATGTGCTAGAGGGGAAGCATTGTCCCAAGACATGGTTAAGGTACAGTCTCTTCTGGGGAGGAGCGACAATCCAGAGAGGGCTCACACGAGGTCCCTCCTGCAGGCTCTGCGCTTGTCCCTCACCACAGGATGAAGGGAAAGGGAGGAGAGGCTGGTTTAATCCAGTCAGAAACCCACTGCAGGACCATGAAGCTTATAGATGACACCAGTGATACACAGTACTGGTCACCAGCACATCATTATGGCAAGTGCTTTTCAGTCTCTTGCTGCCAGACAAGAGCAAAGACTTGAACACTTATTTCAGCTAAATTTTTCCAAAATAAAAGATTTAAAAGTCACCAGCTTCAAAAAGAAACAGTGCACTGGAACCCCAAGGATTAGAGTAAGCTGCACAGCCGGTGACTGCAGCCGGGGAGCTTGGTCACACCTGCTGGAAGGCACTGCTTGAGGAGGAGGGGCCTGGGGTCACAACCGTCTCTGCTGCAGAAGGCTGGGGACTGATCCAAGTTACAGCACTGCTGTGTCTCACAGGCCCTGCTATAACATGCTAATGAGCAACAAGTGTTAGAGAAAACTTTACTGATATTCCCAGAATGCCTATTTCACTTTATATCGTGATCAAGCTCTCAACAGCAGCCAACTGCTTGTGCAGGCAGAATCACCATGTTAACTCAGTCTTACAAGAACACCTTCCAAGGCCACAGGACAGAAGCTCTTTCCTTAGTCCCCAGGAACAGTTTCTTGCTGAATTCAGGCTGTTGTCAGACTTCAACAACCGCAACATGCTCCTGGGCATGCTCTTCATGTGGCCCCTTCCACACAAGTGTGGCTCAGCCAGAAGACTCACTGAACCGCCCAGCTTGACCTGCAGCAGGGGTTTAGCTCCAAAGGTTTCTTTTCTTCTACTGCTTCTGCAGTGCCTGTTCTTTCAGTTGGTTGACGAGCTCTTCGGCATATACCTTAAAGAGTGGGACAGGGTCCTAAAATAAAGCAGAGAATAAACCATTTAACAGGAGTGAACCTGAGCAGCAGCAAGGGGTACTGTCTAATGGAGAGCCCAGGGAGCAAGTGCTGCAGGAGTGACAACAGTTAAACACAGAGGAAGTCACAACCAGGTTTGTTTCAGCAGCTGAACAAGGCAGCCTGCTGTGCTACTGCTCCAGACCCAGCTGCTGCTCAGCTCTGTGACCTCGCCTCAAAGATGACACACTCCTGCGTGTGACACTCATCAGCTTTCCCGGTTCTGCCTGCAGATGAGAATCGTCAGTAGCTCCCAGGGATCCCTTTCCTTCTAAAAACGCTTCCCTTGCTCCTCACAATGCCTTCAGTCAGAGCTGTACAGAAGCACACTGGGTCAAAAGACCCCTTGAAGAAGCTGGAGCACCTCAAGGTTCAGGGCCAAGCACCACTCATGTAGTCAGCGCTCCTGACCTCTCTGCTCCTGCTATGGCCACAACAGGAGCCAACAGGTCTCAGGGAAGCGTCACCAAGAGGCACCACCACCCAGCAGCTTTTTGGTGCCCTCTCCTCTGCATATTGCTTCTAACAAGTGAGCTGCAGCAACAAAGGGTCACACACTGAGCGGGCCCTGAGCTGGTACACACATGTCCCAAAGCACAAGGAGTACAGCAGATGACAACCAAAGGCGAAGATGTTCACGCAGCAGGACACAATTTATGAGCTATCCCCCTAAATACCTCTCCCCTGATTGGGGCATCTGGCATTTTAACCCAGCCCCGGGTTTTAGGCACCTGAATTTAAATAGGTTCACATGGGTGCTCAGCAGTTCCAGAGCACTACCTCCATTACTTGTGAGTGCTCAGGCTGTTCAGATCAGCTGGACACCCAGCTAAGCCACCTCAGTGCTAAGCATTGGCTCAGGAGCTCACCTTTTTTTCCAGGAGCCTCTGTTTTTCTATTGCTTCTTCTAAACTTAAGCCAACCCATTCAGCTTCCTCTTCTGGGATCACAAATTCCTGCAATAAAAGGAGGAGTGAGTGATACAGTCTTTCCAGGTGACTAGGATGCAAATCCCCTCTCTAAGCCCAGCTCATGCAAACACATGATCCAGTAGACCATTACTGTGGACAAATCTTAAAACATTGTTTGCTTATTTCTGGCAAAGAAAGCCCAATTCCTCTCTCTCTTTTTCCCTTAGTGAGGCTCTTGCTTTCTCTGATCAGTCGTGCCTGCTGCTGTGCCTCTCCTTTGCATTCTTCCAAGGCTGTTTCTCAGCGCAACTCTATGGATCATGGCAGCTGGTAATGTTTCTGTGCTGCCAACTATCACCAGCTACACAAAACTGCACTGCACACAGGCTGCCTGGGCTCCTCACTGCAGCATTAGTGCAAATTCTTGCTGCTGTTGGCAGCACCAGCTCCTGCCAGGGCTTACTACACCCCTAAATGCAGAAGCGTTAACAGCGGTTTGCACCATGACAGGGTGATTCGGGCATTAACAGCAAACATCACTGCAGACACAAGGACAGGATATGCAGCTCAGGCACCCACCCGGTACTTATCATAGATGGCCTCTCTTCTGGCTGGATCATTGGGGTGCAGTTTAGGATCCCGCCGTGCCAGTCGCAGCAGCATCGTTCGCTTCAAATCCATCCCGAGCTTCGAGCACATATCAGCTTTTGGAGTCTGGGGACATAAAGTCTGATGGTAAATTGCACTGAGACCAGCTGCTGGAGAACACGCCAGTCTATGAGCACATGGGCAACACTGCCAGTTTATCTGCATGCTGTAGAGGCTCTTGACACATGTCACGAAAGGGGTTAGATCCCTTGGATCCCTTATTCCGGAGACGATTTGATCACAGCTCTGATCTTTAATACTAAGGAGATATGAAAGGCTGACAACTTTAGATCTGCCCTGACACACAAAGAGCAGCAGGTGCCTGCGAGCCCCTAGGCAGGGGCAGCACAGGTCTGGCCCTGCCTGACTGAGGTGCTGCAGAGCAAGTCCAGCCAGGCGCAGCGAGTCCTTACCTTGAGGATGTAGAAGTCGAAGCCGTAGGCCTCATCAATGAGGTCCAGTGTCCGCATGGTGACAGTGATGGTCAGCGTGGCATCCAGTATCTCGCTGTAGAACTGCCGCTCGAAGAGCTGCGGTTTCCAGATCTTGGGCAGCCTGGTGGAGAGCTGGGCAGAGACCGGTGCTCAGTGTCTGCGGACGCGGCCCTTCCCAGGGGGTGCTGCCGCTGTTGGCCGCAGGGGCTAAGACTGCACTGGGGACCCCTCGAAGCGCGTCCCCACGCCGCTGGCAGAATGCAGAGGCACCTGCCAGCGAGCCCTGGTCACCCGGAGCCCCCCGCGCAGGGCATTGCCGTCTCGGTAACACCGGCCCGAGGGAAGGGAAGGCCGCAGTGCTCACCTTGTCATTGCGCGCATATCGAAAGCCGCGGATCCAGCCTTCGCCACCCCAGAGCCCCTCGTGGGCGGCGGGCGGCAGGTAGACGGGCACTGGCACGTCCTGCACGCGCTCCCACTCCCCGGTGCGCGGGTTCCGCCGGTGGCTCACGCCCAGCGGCCGCCAGTGCACGGGCGTGGGCGGCGTCTCGTCCTGCAGCTGCTTCAGGTAGTGCTGCGGCAGCCGCGCGCAGATGCCCTCCCGCATCCGCAGCGCGGGCCAGAGCCGCGGCGGGTACCGATGCAGCGGCATCGCCCGCCCTCCCTCTCCGCCACCTTCCGCTTCCGCTCCCAGCGGGCAGCGCGGCCGGAAGCGGAGCCGTAGCCGCCGCTCATTGGCCGGCGCCGGCGGCCCGCAAGGGGCCACGACGGTGGCCGGCAGGGGCCGCGCCGCGTCCGCGTTTCGCCCGCAGGCGGTACCCTCCCCGCTCCATCCGCCACGGGATATGCCCTCGAATACCGTCACCTTTATTAAATTATAAAACTGTAAGCTCTAAAATTCACCGTATAAAATAACCACAGGTAGTAACAGCAAAGGAAAAATAAAATGACCTCCCCCTCCCCCAGACACCCCGGGAATCCGCTCGGATCTCCCCCACGATCATCAGCCGCCCCCGCGCCGACACGGCCGTGCCAGGGCGAGAGTCACGGGGAGGGGCTAAAGCAGAACTTCCACAATCAAACACACAACAATCATGTTAGTGGGACGTCTTCCTCACCCCAAAGCGGGGTTCCTCACCCCAGAGCTGCTCCCGCTCGACAGGGGGGGAGCCCGGCGAGGAGTTATTGCTTTCGCTGTGCAGCGGCACACCAGGCCAGCAGCTTGGGAAGGATCGGCGCTCGCCCGCCACGGGCCAGGGGCTGCAGCGCCACTGTGCAAACCCAGAAGAGAATGGGGCGGGAGAGAAAAAAGTGCCTAAAAGTGATAAAAGTTCGAGAAAGCCCTGAGGGCCCCGCGTCCCCTCTTCCCGACGTGCTGGCAGCAGCGTAAGGACACGCAGGGGATGTGGGATGGCACAGCTGGGCGCACACGAGTGCCCTTTGCTTGTCCTGTGCCCGCTTAGAGTCGGAGCTTGCCGGGGGAGAGGAGGCAGAGGGATAAAGTGCAGAGCTGAGCAGAAAGCTGAGTGCTCTTCAAAGCAAAGAAATAACCCCGAGGAGGCAAATCCTTCATTAATAGCTCTTTCCTCCCCAAAGACACCTGAGGAGGGGCTCCCAGCAGCACACACCAGACTGACCACAGCTGGAATAAACCAGCAAGAAACAACATATTTGAGCCCTTATCAACAGAATAAGGATGGGCAAAGGCAACTTTCCTAGTTACCAAGTTTCTGCCCTTGCTTTCTGGTGCCTGCGTGCCCTATAGTAAGGCTAAGGTGAGACAGACGCTGCAAAGGAGACTGCAGCCATCTGGGGAGCCGATGACGATTCCCCTGTCTGGGGTGGGACGTGGCCCGTGGCCACACTCAGACTGACCACGACTCTGCAGCATATCCAGCCTCTGAGGCACAGCAGGAGGAGCTGAAGGAGCAGGGGGTGCACAGCTCAAGCACAACCCTGGACCGCATAACGCTGCCCCAGGCAGAGCCACACACTTGCCAAACCCACAAAAGCAGGGGAAGACGGTGAATACCTGAACATTGAGAGAGGAAGAGGACAGTGCAGCAGCCTGGCTCCTTCCAGATGAGCTAAGAGGGCTAAAGTTGAACTTAAAGCCTGCACAGCTGTGGGTTTCACAGCTCTGGACGAGATGCTGCTGCTGCTGCCTCTTGCATATCCTCACTTTTTTTTTTTTTTTTTTTTTTTTTTTCACATTCCTGCCAAGTCCAATCCTGAATCCAGGGCCTACACCCCAGCCTCATACCTCAACCCGAAAACAGGACTAGGTAAGAGCAGCACCACCTGTTTCACAGGGAGAGAGGCTCCAGACCCCCATGGGGATGGTGGCTAAGGACCCAGTGCACACCGAGATCAGCTCCCTCCCTCCCTGTCAGCACCAAGGGCATGCAGCAGCATTTGCTCCCCAGATCAGAAGAAACCTTCTTCCCTTGGGTTCAAATGCTGACTGCAGGATGGTGGGGGAAAATCCTCATCCCACAGCCCTCTCCTAGGACACAGGGTGCAGAGCAGAGCCCAGCAGCCAAAGCCCTGGCTCCAGCTCAGTATGAGATAGGCCCAAGCCTCATGGATGCAGCAGGAAGGGAAGAAGGGTTGGTGATTTCCCCCAGGGCCATGGGGAGGTGGGGGACAGGCTATTCCTTGATCTAGAACCACAAAGAGCCTGCCCCATCCCAGCAGAAAAGCAGAGGTGGCCTCAAACTTGCCTTCACAAGACAAGCCCACCATCTTCCTCTTTAAATCCGGTCCATATTGCGCTCTCCCGGCTACTGAATGAGCACATAAGAGGATTGCCGATGTGCGAGGGCAGGGCAACCCAGGCGAAGAGCAGCCTCACCAGCCCTCCACCTCCAAGACCGTGAGCTGAGCAGTTCAGGTCACAGCATAGAGTTCCTCACGGTCATTCTGGCAGATCTGATAGCGACAAGTGAGCTTCTGTGACCAGGCCCAGGGCTTCTTATTCTTGTCCCGAGGAGGAAGGAGGAAAGCGACGCTGCAAGCCACCAGCACGTGCCAGATGCTGTGGGTGTAGTAGTAGTTCTCATTGGTTTCCATGAATGCATATACTGAGATGGCAATGAAAGCCAAGGTTATCCCTGGGAGGAGGTAGAAAACCCAGCGCTTCCACGAGGAGGGGTAGCAGTGCCTGCGCTTCACTCCATGGTAAACCTGGAGGGGTGAGAGCACAGAAGGGTTAAGCAGCCAAGCAGGAGCTTAGACAGGAGGAAACAGGCAGTGCTGCCTGAGCCAGGAGCATCTGTCAGCCTCAAGACAAAAGGCTGTACCTGCTGCATTGGAGAAATTCAGCCTCTCCCCTTCTTGGGCCTGTCTCTTGTGTGCAAGAGCCCCTCTCCAGCTGTGGCACCAAATCCCAGCAGGAGGAGGGCAGTGGTGATGCCACAGCCCCTGCCCAGAACATGGTCAACAGCCGACCGTTCTGGGACAACACTCCAGGTGCAGGCATGTGCTCAACCAGAGCTGCAGCAGACAGACTCTGCCGAGACCCTTAACCAGGGGACTTCTCAGCTACTGGAGTGATGGAAGGTGAATCTCTTGCCCTGCCCTCCCTCCACCTGGATGTTTCAAGAAGATCAAGCCCTGCCTGTGGATTGGCTGGAGCTTGAGGTCTGCTCTGCCACCATCATTCCTTGAAGTGGCGCTCAGGGCAGCAGGTCCCACCTGGCTGCCCTTACTTACCCACGCTGCAATCATGATGACGAGGGCAAAGAGGCAGGGACCCATCATGTTCCACACCCCTCTGCGGTCCAGCTGCAGGGACATGGCAATTAACAGGGTCCCCAAGATGAAAAGTACCTGGGAATGAGACACCACCATAATGTCAGCAGCTCATCTGCTTCCAGAGCAGAGCCATCCATGCCAGAGGCGGGGAGGACCTCTCCTCCTGCCACCCAGCCCTGCATGCATGCAGGACTCAGCAGCAACACCTTCAGGAGAAACCAGAGGACCCACAAACCTCTCCCACAAATCTCAGACCCTTCAGGTCCAGTCCCTGCAAGCATGCAGGGTCATGGAAAAACAACCCACTGGCTTAAAAATCAGGGTGACATTGGGTGACAAACAGGCTTTGTCAACAGACTGGGCTGTGTCATCAAAGTACAGCCATGAGCAGGCCCAGCTTGGCCACCCATGGCTTGGCTTGCTCAGGTCTGGCCCTGCCACGTGAGGTACTCACATATTTGAGGATCTTCTTCACACGGGACATGCACAAGATCGTCACCCAGATGGACACCACAGAGCCCAAAAAGTCACAGTACTGTAGTGTGTCGTAGTCCATGATGCACATCACCGCGATGCCTGGCTGGTCACATGCATGGTAGAACTAGAGCCGGGGACAAAACCAAAGGCTAATGTGAATCCAGCAGCACCACAAGGCTTTCTGGGAAGGAGAGGCAGGAGAAGGCTCAGCCCATGGCAGCCAGGACCCCTCCTTGCAGCACCTCCAGGAAACTCCACCAGACCACTGTGGGCATTACAGAAAGCAGACGAGAGCAGCCATCTACCTGCACACTCCCAGCAGGAGCCAAGAGCTCCTAGGACAACACACTTCAAGCACACAATGCTCCAACACCATCTCTGTCCCTGGGGTCCCACCCCCAAATATGAGCACCCACAGTGTGGTGAAAGAGCCCAGTGAAAATAACACTCCCATCAAGCTCTGAAATGGCAGGATGTGTCCATGGGAGTGCTTGTCCAACGATCCCAGAAGCTCCTCATGGAGCTCCAGGATGGACTGCTCCACCAAGGACACAGCATTCCTGATGCTCATGGGGAGCTGGCAGCAGACCCGGCAAAAGGCAATCCCTACCGTGGAGAAGAACATGGTGTAGGTGTAGACGGAGGCCTCCACCAGGTAGTAGCGATAAACAGCAACTGCTATTGCCGGCAGGAACATGAGGTTGCTCAGGGTGAGCAGGAGCGTGGCCAGGTTCTGCGCACCCACAGACTGGGCCTTGGTATCATCCGTGCAGCTCCACCCACCCCAACCTGCAAAGCAGAGAGGCTTATGGGGATCTCCTTCTGCAGCACTCAGCAGGAGACTGAGATGCCTCAGAAGCAGCAATCACAGCCCAGGACTATCTCTGAGCCTCTTCTCCCTTGCTCCATCAGCTGCTCACACTCCTGTTCTCTGGATGGTCTCGTTACTCATTGCATGCTCTGCTGTCGGAAGTCTTGGGGAATCCCAGCAGAGCCCCATGTCTGCTCTGAGGACATCCCCCAGGTTGTGCCCAGGTAGCGGGGGCCATCCTACATGCAGCACAGGTCTGTCCAGCCTGCTACTTTCCAGCCCTACAGCAACTCAACACACATATTCTTGCAGGTGATACATCAAGCATTTAAGGCCTGGATTCTGTGGATGGTGCTCTGAGCTGGGTGCAAGATCCTCACAGACTCCAGGAGCCAGGGTAGAGAATGATCCACAGCACCAAGGAAGCCATTGGGCTCCTGTCCTACCTCCTGTCACAGCAGGGCTGGCTGCAAAGCCAGGTCAGGTTGCTCTGTGCCTTGTCCAACTGAGTTTTGAAGATCTCCAAGGATGAAGACCTGGATTTGATGCAAAGCTGAACAACTCTGCTGGTGGAAAATTTGTCCTCTCCAACTTATCTGGAATCTTTCTTCCTGCAACCTGTGTGGGTGGCCTCTTGCCCTTTCCCTGTGCTCCCCTAGAAGAGCCCAGTTCATGGTCACTGTCACCACCACAGGCAGTGGAAGGTGCAGTTTGATCCCCCCTCAACTCCTCTTCTCCAGAGTAACCAAACTTGCTGCCTTAGCCCAGGGTAACATCCGGGTCTGAACTAGACAGTGGGAGTGACAATTTCCCAGAGGACAGTGCATGCTCTAAGCTTGACACAGGGGACAATTCTCAGTCTGCTGCCTGGATGCCAAGGACCGAGCTGAGAGTTTTCTATAAACAGAAACCTGTTTGGTTTTTTATTTGATTTTGTTTTTTTTTTTTTTAATGTGAATTATTTTAATTCTAGATTAAGATGCCCATGTCCTCCTTTTGGGGAAAAGCGGTCAGTCACAGGGCAGATGGGGAATGTGCAGTCACTCCACGGTCCAACAGCGGAGTTAAAAGTAGCATCCATCCCATCACAGTGCCCATAGAAGCCCAGCCAGCAGCTCTGCCCCTTCTGCCGGCTCCCTGCCAGGCAGCGCTCAGGAGCCTGTTCTCTCCACTTTATATCTGGGTCACAAATATGCAGATGGGGCATTCTGCTCTGGGTGATTCAGCAGAAAGCTGTTCTCAGCCCGATTCCTCAGTTCCCTTGGGGTGCTCGGTGCTTCCCAGAATCTGGCACCCCTCGGGGAAATGAGGGTGCTGTTCTCCATCGCTCCTTGCCTGCGTGAGCACCACCACGGGCAGCAGGGATGCAGAGTGGCAGCGAGCCACGTTCCGCCTTGTCCTCCTGCTGAGAGCAGGTACGTGGGCCCATCTGAGCAGAGCAGAGCTATCATCTGGCCTACAACTCTGACTCCCACCCGGGCTTCTCATTCCATTAGGATAATCGGTAGCTAACAACAGATGCTGGAACTCCCAGGGCACCTGCGAGTCTAAGGGCTAGCCAGTGAGTTGGCTCTTGGCCAGAGATAAAGCACAGTGGCAAAGCACAGACGGGTCCACAGCCTGGCCTCATCGCCCCCTATCTCAGGACCCTATGTAGCAAACCACCCTGAAAGGCAAAGGCTCCAGTACAGGCATTGGGTGGCAGCCCTGCTGACACCCCGAGCTCTCTGGGGATGCTCAGAAGCACCTCTCGAAGCTCTGGAGGACCCCAAGCTGGAAGCAAAATGACGGTTCAGCAGAAAGAGAGATAGGAAAAGGAAAGGATAGGAAAAGGAAAGAGAGACAGCAGAAAGAAGACAGCTCCAGACTGATTCCCCAGTTCCCACAGGGTGCAATATGCTCCCCAGAACCCAGCACCTCTCAGGGAAGTCAGGGTGCTCCCAAAGAGGCCACGATGGGTGCTGAGGGCTCTTTGGGTAGGTGCTGCGACCCCAGGCTGCTCCTGTCAGCCATGGCGAACCACAGGCTTCCCTACCCAAACACCACCACCAAAAAAGTGGCCTCCCCTTGGGGAGGATGGCAAAGCTTCCTAGGGAAACACGCTCACCTGCCTTGCAGCTGCAACCAGCGTAGAGGTAGCCGTGTCTTCTCAGGAGGCTGCACTGTCCGTAGGGCCCGCAGTCATTGAAACAGGGGGTGAGGTAAGCAAAGACAGTCACTTTGGCTTCTACAGCGTTACATTCACTGCAAGGAGAGAAGGTCACGTTAGTGGCCCAGTCCCTCAGGGTAGCCCAGGGAGCACACTGCTCCGGATGGCCAGGCCACACTCATGCATGGGAGCTCCCCTCCAGTTTGGGATCTGCTCCATGCCTCCCAAGAGCCAGGAGCAGTGTTGGCTCCCTCTTTGGTAGTCCACTTCAGACTGTCAAACTGAAGTGCAGGTGGATGTCAGCTCTCCCCAGACACACACAGCAGACCCCAGTACCCAGGACCAGCATCACCAGCACTGTTTTACAGCACATGCTTGGGAGATTGCATAAGGAGACAGAAGGATGGCAAACAGCAGGAGTATGGGCACAGCTGCCTGTAGCTCAGAGACCCTGTGAAGGAGCAATAGCATCATTTTCATATACCAATTTACCCCCTCAAAACTCAAGTGGGGAAGGGAAGGCCATCCACTCTGCCACCCACAGTCTGCATGGAGCATGCCAGCTTGGCACCAGACAAACTGTATGGGTGCTCACAAGAGAGCAAGTCAGCACTGCCACCCCCTCCTTCCCCTTCTGCAAACACAGCATCAGCACTACCAGGTGAGATGAGCCCACAGCACAGTGGTGAGGACAGCGGTTTGGTTTTGCTCACGTTAGCCAAGGGCAGCAGGACACAGAGGCAGACTGCTCTGAAGCAGCCCCAAGGCTTCAGGAATGACACACCAGACTCACCCCTGGCCCTTTGGGCAGATAAGCTGCAGGGAGAGGAACCAGACATCCGTCTGTGGGTACAGGACAATCAGCATCGCTTCTGCAGAAGATGTTCTCATGCTCAGAGGGTAGCCCTGAAAAAAAGCTTAAAGAAAAGAGGGTGCTGTGATGCGCCAAGACTAGGGGCCAAGGGCCCTCAGTAATCCCAGGCTGAGAACGACTGCAGAAGAATTGGATGCTCCCATGGCTCCTTACTCCTGTCCTTAGGAGGCACCAAGAGGATGGAGAAGACCCTTGCTCCTGAGACTCTTGCTTTTTCTTTCATCTTAGCTCTCAGTACCTGCCTAGACAGCACAGGGCACCCGGAAGAGCCTAGTTCCTTGGGTAGTCCTCTAGTGCAGAGCTTAGCTTCTCTGCACACCATCAATAGCTTGACCACCCTCAAACCTCCTGCCAACAAGGCTGGAAGAGCCCCATCTGGTATCCAGCCTTTCCTTTGGTGGAGGCTAACTCCTGGTGCCAGACTAGCACCTGCACCCCAGCTCCCTGGGCACATGCCAGCCTGAAACCTCAGGGGAGTTTGTGCCAAAACCATCTTCCCTGGGACAACCCCCAAAGCCCTGAATCAGTTAACAGCTCATGAGGTCTGAAAGCAAAGCCCTGAGCCGGTGGCGGGTGCAAGCATCTCTCCTACCTGTGCTGCAGTTCTGCGTGGCATTGAGGGACAGCACGGGCGAAGCAGCACTCACACACGCCGCCACGGTGGCATTGGCCAGGCCCACGGATGTCTGCAAACAGAGCAGTGTCCCATGTCAGAGCGCCCCAGTGCCACCCGTCCCCCATGCTGCCCACAGTTATGTGGGAGCAGCAGGTGACAATAAATCCTGCAGATCAAGACCACTCATCAATTCAGCTGCTCTTTCTGGACAAACCCGTGTTTGGTTTACCCTGCACTGCCAGTGTCTTACATGCTGGCTGAAAGGAAGGAGAGCCTCCTGGGGGACTGCCCCAAAGCTGGGACACTCACATGTCATTTCAGCATGAGCACAGGGTGGCAGAAGTCAGAGGCAGTGGGACATCAGGGCCCCAGCCCTCAGGAAGTTTTCTAGAATTTCAGGGGGCTGATTTTGGGGTGTCACCAAAAGAGCCTGGAATCAGTGACTAGGGCAGGAACATCCCTGGGTTTCCCTGCTCAGTCTCCTCTCATGATGGCAAGGTGCCAGGCTCCCATGGAGAAGATGGCACTGCAGCTGCTTTCCACTCTGTCTCCTCTGCGTCACTGCCACCACATGCCAGTGAGCTGTAGCATTTGAATTGGAGCTGGTAGGTGGGACGTGCTGCAAGTGTTAGCCACTCAGAGTGTTTTGTGACAACGTAAAAAGAAAAGAAAGAGAAACAGTCCCACTGGTCCCTACAACCCTGAGAGTTTGCTCCCAAACCAGCCCGGGAGCAGCAACAGAGCCCCACAATCCCAGCAGTCAGCCTCCGCACCTTGTTTAGCAGGAGATTGACCACGAGAGAACCCCCGCTGTCCATGCCGGTGTTCAGGTTGAGGAGGAGAAGGGTTGGGGAGAGGGAGTTCACAGGCACGCTGGGACCATTCAAGAGCCTGTAGCGCACAGACACCACATCCAGGTCCTCACGAACAACAGGCTGGTTCTGCAGACAGAAGCTCCTCTGGTTGGACGCATTGTGTGAAGCCTCTCTAGTAGACAGAGCAGAGCTCCCTGCTGTTCCTGCATGACCTGGTCTGGGACCAGTTTGGCTCTGGTTTAGGCTGCTGAAGTTAAGGAATGAGCTGGTGCTTCCTGGTCTGCAAGCTGTAAAGCAAAAAAGGAGAGGAATCAACCCAGCCAGGACTAGCACCTCATCCAGACAGGGCCCCAGCAGCTCCAGACCTTCAAGTGATAGCACCAACCAGGAGTATTTCAACTGGTTCAGGCACTGCAGTATTTGCTATAGCCCATGAAAGGCACCATGAACATGAGCATACACATGTTGGGATACTGATGGAAGCCAGACAGTGGTACAGTGGGTGGAAGCAACTAGGAGCTGCAGGGAAGTGGAGTAGGAAGAAAAAAAAGGGATAACACACAGCATCATAACGCATCAATGTACCTGGGGAGTATTCACTGGCCAGTAGCAGAGCACAGCACTTAGCTGTCCCATAACCACAGGTTGCATAAAAGTTGCCCAGATATGAGCAGACAAGGCTGAGCAGCAGAGAGAAGCTAACCCAATATAGCACAAGCCATCACGTCATGGCAGCTGGAGCTGAATATGACACTTGGAATCCCACTGCTGGAGCCTGTCCATCACTCCTAGAGACTCTTAGTGCTCCCCTCTAACACCTCAGCTGCCAGTGCTGGGCCCTTCAGCACATGGGATGAGGCTCTGTGTTGAGGAGGGAATGGCAGAACCCACAGAAGAAAACTCTGAAAATGCACCTAGCTGGTGTGCTTCCAAGAGTCAAACAGGGATTATGGTCATGTAATAAGAGGATGCAAAGGTGCCTATCACAGCCACAAGGACCTTGTGACATCCTGAGTCACAAGGTGTCACCTGAAATGGTGACAACCCCTCACTACAACCCAAGGCATTACTCCCAGTAAACCTCTGTGAGATGGTTTCCTCTCTATAACTTGCTTATGGCCAATGGATAGTCAATGTATCATTACAGTCTGCTGCAGCTACCCAAAACTGTTCTCCACATCAGATTTTAAACCAGCCACTGCTTCCTAAATAGTCTTTGGGAAACATCATTGCTTCAGAGACCCTGAAATTTACTGGCACACCCAAAACTGTCAGCTCCATGGAGTATCACCCATCAGGTGAACACTGGAGCCTTTGCTTCGGATCCTGCAGGAACAACTAGGTGTCAGCCCCCAAGGTATTACTCAGGCAACCAGCATGCTGGGGAGCTCAGGCCACTACAGCCAGCCACCCAAAGGCCCAAGAGAGACCCAGTAGACAGGAAGTTCTCTCTGGTCCTTCCCACAGGGCTAGAGAAAGTGCCCACCTGTGAAAGAAGCCAGCATCTCCAGTGACACATTGGCATTGGCAGTGCTGAGACTCTCCACCATGATCTGCAGCCACTTCTCCCAGGGGGGTGAATCCAGGGACAGGCTGCAGTTTAGGCTCCCCACGCAGGTGACGATCCTCTGGTAGGACTGGGGCAGCGTGATGGAGCCCAGCACTACCCGCACGGCACATGCCTTTTGCTCACTTGTTATGCAGCTTCGCAGCTCGAACCGCATCCCTGCGGCATGTTTGGGAACGAAGACCCTGCAGGAGGAGGGACCAGCAGAGCGTGTACTCTCAACACAAGCCAGACAAGACCCACCACAGTTCCCAAGGCTTTGTGACAAGAAGTAGTGTCATGGTTTAACCCTAGAACATCCCTTTGGTTACTTAGGGTCAGCTGTCCTGGCTGTGTCCCCTCTAACCTTCTTGTGCACCCACAGCCCACTTGCTTGTAGGGTGGGGTGAGGAGAAGAAAAGGCCTTGACTCTGTGTAAGCCCTGCTTAGTAATAACAAAAACAGCCCTGAATTATCAACACTGTTTTCACCACAAATCCAAAACACAGCTCCGTACCAGCTACCGTGAAGAAAATTAACTCTCCCCCAGCCCAAACCAGTAGAACTGAATTGCCCTGGTTGGTGTTTTGAAAATCCTTCCCAAGGGAAACATCTTCAAGGAGCTAAAATTCCCACAGCTGAACTTTTAAGACCACCTGGGAAGAGTCGGAGAAGGGCACTCATGTGCAAACCCTGCTCTACTGCAGGTGGCTTGACAAACAGGCTTGGAGAACCCCAGCTCCAGCCCCACACAGGAGCAACAGTGGCTTCCCCTAAGCAGCACGCGTGGGAAATCCTACCCCACCATGACCCCAGGTCTTTCCATCCACTGCTCTCACTCACTTGACATGCAGCGGCTTAGCTGGCGAGACGACTGTTTGTGGCATGGCAACACCAGGCTCCAGAACAGGCATGTCAGTGAGTCTGAGCACAAACATATCTGCTTGGAATATATAGGGGCATGGGGTGGAGAAACCCTGCAGGAGGAAAGAGCAGATGGGTCAGCTGTGGCAAGACACACTGGGCAGAGTATGATGGCTGAGATGCTCACCAGGACACCTCACCTTCACTTCAATCCTGCCAGCAGCCTCCGGGAGATGGGCAGCGATGAACCAGTCTCCGGCAGCAGGGGTGGTGACATTCACAAAGGTGGTATTTTGCACGGCGCTGCTCAGAGTGATGCTTATGTTATAGGAAGGACGGATGGTCGCATTTGCAGGAAAACGAGTGCCCAGTGGATTAATTACAGGAGGGGCTCCGTAACGAAAGTGCCTGAGAGAGAAACCGGAATGCAAATAAATCGAGAGACATGAAGACACTGGCAAGATGAACTGGGATACAAACTGATCAGTGGACAGCTAGGTTGGCCTGGGAGTGGAGAGGGCGCAAGCTGAAAAAACCCCACCTTTTCAAGTGGGCCACAGGAGCCATCATTTTCATCTGGTGAGGACTGGCTCCTATTAGCTTATCTGGGATTTATTTGGATATTGGTTTAACTTGGCTGCTTATTAAGATAAGGATTTACATGGTTCCATCAGGGCTGAAAGCAAATTTCCACACTTATTAAGGTTAAGCCCCAGCCAGAAGACTACTCCTTTTTTTATAACCATTAGCAAATTCCCCATATAGGCTAAATCCTCAACGAAAAGCTTTCATTTTCTAGCTAAGATCTGCATCTTCCCTATTTCCTCTTCTAAGGAGGGCAGGCAGACAGACTAAAGAGATGCTCACTGGGGAAGGTCCATGTGACCGACCTCAGTACACCAGCACTTCTGCTTTCCAGATAAGCAGCCCAGTGTTTGAAGTGGCAGAAAAGCAGGCAGCTGAGTAAAGCGCGAGAAATTTATGTATCAGCTGGGCTGTTTTTTATTTCTTAGGGTAGAGTTTAGCTGTGCCTTGTCCCTGACATCCCCGAACTCTTGGAAACCTTTTTAGGAAGATCATCTGTGCCAGGCTGATCTGGAGCAACTAAGAGAACTGGCCTGTGCCTAGGGAAGTGCAAGCCAAGCAGCTTCAGTCACTCCCAAAACCTCTGTGGAGTGGGCACAAGAGACCCATGTGTCTCCACAGGTACAACTTGCTCAGGAAACTTGGTGACCTCCCAAGACACAGCTCAAAGTGTTGCAAGTTTTTTACCTCAAGTCCTCCAACAGCTCATTGCTTTTCAATGGCATACACTTAGCAATTTTCTCCTGAAGGACACAGTGTTCCTCTCTTATCTGCTCCACACACAGTCACATCCCTCACAAAGTGTCCCCACTCTCTTCATTTCCTCTGTACTGGGAATTTGTCCATCTCCATCTGGTTTTGGTCCTCTCAAGACCCTTGTAGTCTGCCACATTCTCTGCTACCATGCGCAGGAACCTGCCATGCACAGAGAGGTCCTGGAACACCTTTGCTCATGAGCAGCAACACCAGCCTCACTGTGAAGCTCTCTCCACAGTCTCTTAAGGCATTTCTTAGATGCCACATCTGACAGACAGCCCCAGATCCACTGGTAACATGAAATACTCCTACAGGTTCAAACACAGATTTACTGCTAGTACCTTAAGAAACGATGGCTGGTACAACTGGGGAACAGATGCCCAGACTCTTACAACCAATCAACCACAGCCATGAGCAGGAAGGACAAGAGAAGGACAGGAAGCCCACGTGGGCAAGCCCTACCCCAGGGATACACATACACTGTGATCTCCATGTCGGTACACTCAGGTCCTTTCCCCCGGGATGCTTGCAGGAGCCAGCGAAGCAGCACAGTGTCTTCTGGCACATGGAAGTGGAAGAGTTTGGCGTTCCCATACCAGCTGTAGAAGGACAGCTTCTGTGCGCTCTGAGAGAAGTATTCGGAGACATAGAGGGAGTCTGAAAGGGAGAGAGCACAGCAGTGGCTGGGGTGGCTGCTGGGGGCAGGCTGCAGAGCTACACCCACTGACGCACCCAAGAGTTTGAAGGTTTCTGTAGAGGAGCCCTTTGAGTCCCTGATTTCTCATCCCAGTCCCTGTGGTGATCTATGTCACTCCTCCAGCCAGGAACGCCCACAACCCTGCTTACAAAACTGTCAGCCAGAACCAGAGAGCACTAAGAGATCCCTTAACTATGCTTCATGAGATGTGCTCTGAAGATGCAGGTCACTGGAGACATCAAGGAGGAGGAAGAAAAGGTCAAAAGGAAAAGTTGATGGCACCAGAAAAGGCGATGGAGTAGGGAGCAGCAAACCCTGGGGCAAATGGTGCAGAGCAGATGGGTGCAGGTAGCGCAGGGGTGCTCCAGGCACCAGCAGCAGTTTATTGTGCCAAAAGGCAAAAGCTGTGCCCTTGACGGGCTCTGCTGGGTGCATGGGCTAATGTTACTGGTCTTAGCCAGCTCAGGACACAGGTACTGCACAACATGTCACCTTCCTGTGACATGCAACGTGATAAAAATTCATGAGCTGCAAACCTACCTCTGCTTTCAGACGTATCTTTCAAAGTCTAAAGATTTTCCTACCTGAAAGAAAGGCTGCTGGGATAGCGAGAACAGCCCTGGGGTAGGCTGAAAGGTCATGCAAGAGGACAACATCTATTCAGTCAAAGTGCCATCAGGATTAGCTAGACCCTCCACCCATCCATCTGCCCAGATATACCTATAGGTCACCCCCAGCCTGATGATAATTTCACCTGAAAAAATATATATTAGTGTTATTGTCAGCAAGAAACCAGCGAGACTGAAACTCAAGGATGGAAAAGAAACATCACACCAGGGTTGGGAAGGGGGCAAACTGCACGGAGCCAAGGCCCACCTGAAAACAAAGTTCCTAACACTCAGCAAGGGAGTAGAAGAATGTGTCTTTACATCTATGTCAAGCCCTCCCAGATGCTCCTTTTCTACTCCGGAATTCCCTGGAGCAGGGAGAAACTGCGACAGCTTTCAGACACAGATTCCTCATTTCTACCAGAGAATAAAGCAGCAAGTGCTGGTTAACCTGCCTTCCTCCAGCACTGCACAGGGTCATGTTGGAAACACACTGGACCCAACTGAGCTTGAGAAAGATGCCAGAGAAACAGGAAACCAGCCCTCAGGCAGGACCAGAGCCTTGAGATGTACTTTGTGTCAAGAGGAGTCTAATCCTAGGAGGAACTATGATTCATGCCCCAAAGCAGGACACAGGCTGGCCTGGCGCTACAAAGACAGGAACAGTAATCACGAGTTTAATTTCCTGGCAAATTACCAAGCCAAAGCCTCAGGGCACCCTATAAACCCAACAAGGAAAGGAGGAAACAGGAAAGCAAGAAATACCAGCCACGCAAGACAACTGGAGGATTCACTCATGGAGGAAGAGTGTGGCCACCTTGCCTCGCCGCAGGGGCTGCCCTGGCCACAAGCCCACGGCGTCCAGCCAAGGGAGCGGCACTTGCACTACCTTCATGCATGGGGTCAGGTGAGCTCATGGGGAAGGGTGAGCTCTGAGCAGGACAGCAAGAAGTCCACAGACCGTGGGCAGAGCTGTCCTGCTGCGGTCCCCACGTCGTTGCTCTCTAGGCCAGCAACAAGCAGAGACCACAAAAGGGGCTTTTCAAGCAAACGCTCTCCAGCTGCAACACCAGCACAGTGCGTGGGTTACTACAGACAAGAGCTGGCTACGATCCCCTACAAGCCCAGTTACATGTCACACACAGGAGCTACAGAAGGGAGCAGACTTTAATTGGTGGCGCCTACACCCCCAGCTGCACTCCACGTGCACACAGCATGTTTGTTTCTGGAAGTCCATGGAGATGTTTGAGCACTGGATGAGGGTAGAGAGAAAAAGTGTGACTAAAACTGAGAGAGCCGTGATCCTGTTCCGCACAACAGGTCCTAACAGACAATCTGCATGGGGTGAAGCTCTCCTGCCTTGAGGCAAGCTGCTCTAACCCCACCAGCTCTTGGGCTCTGCACAGCCAACAGCCACGGTCACCACCCAACCAGCACGTCCTCACGAAGCTGAAGCATGATTTGTGTGGGTTTTGGGGAGAAGAGGGCGGGCAGGCAGCAAAATTAAAAACTGAAGCCACCAGTGGTGCTATTTATTAAGGACTGGTCAATTACATGGAGACAACTCAAGCCCAGTAACCGGAAAAGGGCAGGCAGCCCTGCCCGCCCACGTCCTGCCTGCCACCAGGTTAGCAGCAACTGTGGCTGTACCAACAGAACACTGTCACGGACAAAGTCCGCTCCCAAACAGCTTCTCATGGCAACAGCCAGCCGAGCCCTCGCCCGCAGGCTTGGCTGTGCTGGGGACCCGAGCGCTGCACCCAGGGCACCCTCCGCCTGGGCTGACAAGGAAATACCACAGGCAGATAAATGAAATATCAGCAGAGAAAAGCCAGAAAGACAGGTCACCGCTGGCAAGGCGTGTGCTCCAGCAGCCCATTTGCATTGGGACAGTGCACTCTAATATCTGCTGCGCTCCGTACGTGTCTGTCCCCTTCTATTCAGCATGCTCTGCACCAGCACGGCAACACCTGGAAAGTCCCACTTGACTGTCCCATGATGTAAAACTGAACAAGGGAGTTGTCAAATGGATGTTGTTTTCATCCTCTCCCATGCAGATTTCAAATAAACAGATTTCAAGCATATTATGCAAAACAGAAAAGTGTTTTTAAGACAAGGAACAAAACGGGGTAGAATCACAAATGCAGAGAGGAGACGCATTATTTGAATTTCAGAATAAAGAAGCACCTGCAATAGCTTGGATCTGTTTGTCCAAGGATGATCTCATGGTACTTTTAGGAAATGATACCTTCACTGCTGGTTTCAGGGCTTCCTGTCAAAAGGATGAAGCCCTCATTTCGAAGCATAGGCTCTGTAAAGCTATACAGATGGCAGCAAGTCTGACTCTGGACAAGACATGGCTGTAGGGCAAGGTGTTACGTCATTTATAACATAACAGAAACACTGTTCCTTTAGCCCAGGTCAAAAACCCATCTTCAAATGCTCCAGAAAGGGGACCTCTCACCCCTCTGGGCAGGCACTGATCTCCACTGGTGCCTAAACCTAAGCCTCCAGAGGCATTACCCCAGCCGGCGGGACGGCGCCGAGATAAACCAAGCACCACACCTTGAGCACAAGGTACCTCTCCAGGGCTGAGAACCCAGCTAGCAGGATGCCAGAGAAGGGTGGGCCTGAGGCAAAAGGACATTTCACCCATCAGCTCCACAGAGCAGCTTTGCAGACTATGAGGAAGAGAAAACAGCTGTCAACAGCGGATACCCACTGCTGGCACAAGCCTACCTCGGTGACAGGGTGAAGTAGGCAGAAAACCTCACTTTCCCAAACCTCTCCATCACTGCACCCACTGGCTGACCCTCTGCAGGGGAAACCATGGTTCCCAGAGAACCCAGACCCCCAGCACCACCACGAAGACCATCCCACTGCTCTGCCAAAACCCCTGTTCTCACCCAGCTGCCTTGATGCGCTGAAAGTAAAGTAACCTGAAAACAAAGCAAAACCAAGCCAAACCACCACCACCACAAATACAGCCAAAACCCCCTGGGTCGAGTCCTAACCTCTCGCTGCTCCGAGGCACCCAACACAAGTGCTGCTTCACCAGAGACAGTTCATGGAGCCCCTGAGCACTCCAGTCAGGAAGCCACCTCAAAGCCACCCCTGGGCAGGTGCTGCAGGACTCCGACCATTTCCCAGGGCTGCATGGCACAACAAGGCTCCACTCATTTTGATGTAACCCGCTTGGTTTCCTACCGGTGTCTCTGCCCCTCAGGACCCCAACGGCCTCTGGATGGGCAGCAAAGCCCCTCAGCCCAGCTCCTCTGTGCCTCTGTCCCCTGCAAAGCATCCCAGAGCTACCCCCAAGCATCCCTTCAGAGCACCCCCAAACTGCCCCCGAACCCCTCAAGTATCCCCAAAGTGTCCCCAAGATCCATGAGCATCCCTGCAGAGCATCCCCAAACTACCCCCGAGCATCCTCAATCTGCCCCCGAGCCCTCCCAGCATCTCCCGACTGCTCCCAAGCCCCCCGAGCACCCCCAATCTGCCCCCGAGCATCCCCGCGGAGCGCCCCCAAACCGCCCCGAGCCTCCCCCACCGCGGGCCGGGACTGACCGGGGCCGGTGCGGTTGCCGCGGCCGGCGGGGAGCGCCGGGAGCTGTAGCAGGAGGAGCAGCAGCAGCAGGAGCGGCAGCGGCGGGCCGGCTCCCCGCGCCATGGCCGCCCGGCGCTATCCCGGCATCGCCGCCCGCCGCCCGCCCCACAGCGCCATCGCCGCCGCTTCCGCCGGCCCGCCCCGCCCCGGCCCGCCCCCGGCGGAACCACCGCCCCCGCCGCTGCCGCCGGAGCCGCTGGGACGGGCTCGGGGCAGTCCGGAGGGCGGAGGGAGCCGTGGGGTGCTCGGGGGCGAGGCTGGGGCTCGTGGGGTGCTCTGATGCTGGGGGAGCCCCAGCACCGACCTAGGCAATGCCCCCTCATCCTGGGCAGCCCCGGGAGGAGTCTGGGGATGACAGCGGGGAAGTGCTGGAGTCCCGTCAGCGCCCCGAGACCCCAGATAACCCCAGGGAGCCCTGTGACCCAGAGACCTGGCATGGTCCTGGGTTCCCCAGCACCCCAATACTGCAGGAGGTCTCTGAGAGCTCCAGGAGAGTGACCTTGGGGGGGGACTCAAAACCCCAGTTGCTCCTGGGACCTGTGGGAGAGTGCCCTGGGGAAAAGGGGGCGCTGGCGCTGCTGGAACCAGTGCTGCCACAGGGGACAGGAGCCTCAGGAGTTTGCTTCTCAGTACCATGAAGGGAAAGTAAGATGGTAATTTAAGGTCACTTTTAACCTGAAATTAGAAACATTAACATGCCTCGGCCATAACCAAGAGCTCACCATATTCTGGCTCAGAGTGGAAATTGTGCAGCCCTTCAGTGCAAAGGGCGGTTTTATACACGTTCTTAGAAAGTCTGATTGCCTTTCTCAGCTCTCACATATCTGCCATGTTCATAGGACTCATGGGAGAAGGGGCTTCCATAGGAGCAGTCAACCTATTCTCTAATTTTCTGGTTGACTTCAAAAGAGTCAAAGACCTTTCCTCTTAAACACCTTTTCTTTGGGATACCTTCTGATGTCTTCATGTTCTCCAGGAGAATAATGCAGTCTGGGCACAGTTTTAGGAGTCCTTGCTTAGGCAAAAATCCCACCACTCACTTATGGGTCAGCTTGTTTGAGTACTTCAGCCCTGTTTCCAGTCAACTCCACACTCCCTGACAATGGACTTCCTGCTTCAGGAGCTGGAAGTCTTTACTTTGTGCTCTCACAGACTTGATACACTTGTCATAAGTTTATTAGGTATGGGAAGGAAATCCCCTAGGGAAGAGCCAGTTGTTTTCTAGGGGCTCTGACATCACCAAAAGCCTGGTCAGAATCAATAGCTAGCAATGTTGTCGTATAATTTATAAGAAGACTTCCTTGAAGACCGACCAAAATCTTGAACACATAAAGCATGGGGTGGGAAGGGACTATTAATCTAATTTCCACCTAGTATTTGTTCACTACCTGTTCATTTCCATTCCTGTGTGATACTATCCTTGGACGTTCGGAGCTCTGCTCTGGAATGTGCCCTGCCTAATGACAGCATCAGCTCCCTCCCCATCTTCTTGCTGAGCGTGAGGATATCAGCCCCTTTTTGCTATGTTGATCCTTGAGGCCATGAGTATCCTGTAATATCCTGGTTGTCCTCTATTGTGACAGTACCCACAGTTGGGTTTTTTTTAGCATTTTGGCCACTAATAAAAATTCCAAGGACAGATCCAAGGTCAGATTCCATCATTAATTCCCTCCAGCCTAATAATTCCCTTTCAACACTCCTGTTGTCATCTCCCTATTTTCATGAATTCTGTCTTAAAATTCTTCCACTAATTGATATTTTCTCCAGTCTAAATCACATGGTCCCAGCACCACATGATGCTGCTGGAACACAGCTCATGACTTACAACAAAGCCCATGACTGAGCTTTGAGATCTTAGTGGGAGGTGTTTCTGCCCACAGCAGGGGAGTTGGAACTAGATGATCTTTAAGGTCCTTTCCAACTCAAATCATTCTATGATTCTATCTTGACCCACAACTTGAGGGATTTATCTGTTCATACTTCACTCACATATATTATGCACATCAATCAAAGCTTTCTTTAATGGCTAATCCTTCTCTCCATTTTTCATAATCTTCTTATTATTGCTAATATCCTTTTGATATTAGGAAATCACACTTCAGTTAAATATTACACTCTTTGCCTCTTGTCTTTCATGCATCTCTGGGATGTAAAGTAATTTCACAATGTTTTCCCTAAGGATTGGCAAAAGTTTTCTGCATTAGCTTTGAGTTCTCCCAGTTGATTTTGTTGTTGCTCAAAAATTGTTTTTCTGAAAGAACAAACAAACCCTTCTATTCTCATTCTGAGTTAATTTAGCCTCCAGCTTCTCTTTAAAGGTATCAGCTCGTCATCAATCAATCCTTACAAATGACTTGCCTCCAACATTGTCTCTACTTACAACTATTTTCCTCTTAAAGGACAAAAAGTGAGATTCAAAGTCAAAAATCTGAGAGATCTGAGCATAAATCAGTGTAAAGCAGAATCATACCCACATGTTATGATACCTTTTTTCTCACAGCTCAGGCCCCTTAGACTTGCTTCCATCCCCCAAGAAAAGCATTCCAGTGTTCACTGTGACTGTTCGGGGTGGTGGATGCTCTGTGACATGTCACCTCCAGACTGACAGCTGCTCCAAACATATGAGGACACTAAAATGTTGTCATTGGCTTAGTGGCTCTGTGTGTTGCTCCTTTCTCCTTTGGCTAAGCAGCCTTGCAATTCAGAAGGCATGAGTTCAAACCTTTTGCTGCAGAGTTGGAGTTGGAGCTGAAGCTGAAGCTTCCTGAACTTCCACAGACAGTGGCATAAGTGGACACATGCAGTCACCCATGTATCACCATGACTTGCAGCCAACCAGAAGATCCAGCTGCTGTGGTATTTGGTGGCAACAAAAATCACAAGAGTTAGAAAACCCCTGGTGAGCTTCTGTCTATACTGGGATCTGAGTGAGCATGGCTGTGCTAGGGCCAGAGCTGTCTGGCTTAGTGACACGCTTGACTGTGAATGGCGTGCAGGTGCCTGTATACTGGTTAGGGCTCACACGTCTGCTTCTTGTGCTTTGTCCCATGAGTCCTGAAGCGCTGCCCCTCCTCAGGCACAAGTGGAAGACCCTGGTGTGGAGGCTGTAGTTCCTACAGTGTTTCAAACAGGCCTGGGAGAAATCTGGACTATATACTGAAAATAACCCTGTTTGAAGCTATGATCTGGAAAGATAAATAATGGTAACCTGTCCAAATTGAATCTATGGAGCTTTAACAATGCTGACCCATGAATTCTGATAAATATACTTCTACTATTAATAAAGGCACTCAGCTGCTCAACCATTGAAGGAGGTATAAAAGCTTTCTGGCTGAGCAGCTGCAATGCACATTTTACTGTACTGCTTTCCATAAATCCATAGCTGGGATCCTTTTGGCCATGTGCGAAGGTCTTTGGGGAGCATAGAGCTGGTACAATTTGCTCCTGTATCTCTGTCTGGTCCTGATACAAGGAGTAAAAAAATGGCACTGGGTGGAAACTCCTATGTTTTAACTATGTCTAGCTTGATCCTCGTTGAGTTGTGTCTCCTCAGCAGCAAATTGCCTACTTGAAGTCACCATGACAGGGCAACTGGAAAGGAAGAATACAATGAAGAACTGTGTGCCAGAAATATGGACCAAAAAACTGCTGTTAAGAGTTGCACGCTTTAGCTTTTGACAGAAATGTCAAATGGTGCTCCCTCACCACAGGAGGCTGGTGAAAGGCTATTTGATGTGGTCCATGGAGCTTTGCTATGTGCAGTGGAGGTCAATGGTTTCAATATAGATAAATAAGGTGACACAGATAGGGAAATACGATCTAAAACAGAGTGGGTGGAACTTAAACTGGCTATTACAATTCAGGAAAAGATGCTGATGGTTTACCAAAACTGTAGCCTTGATGTGCAGCAAAAAAGCCAGCAAAATGCGGTGATGTCATCAGAAGGTGTTGGGCTATCAAAACAAGAAAGAGAACCTCCTTTGTCTGCTGTGTAACAGCTTGGTGCACCCACTTCTGTGCAGTTCTGGCTTCTCATCAAAGTATATATTGGACTTGGACTCCTGAGCAGAGCAACTGAGGTGATCAAGGGGATGGGATAGCTGCAGTAGGAGGTCCTTGGAAGGCTGGGATTTTTCCCTGGAGAAGGGGAGCAAAAAGGGCCAACTCTACGAAATCATAAAGCAAATGTGGACACGTCGCTCCTCAGAATCTGCATTATTAGAATGAGAGACCATTGATGAGTCTGGCAGATTGGTTTAAAATGGATTAAAAGGACTTTCCATGGGGCAGGGGGAAGAATGAATTTTTGGAACTTGCTACCACAGGAGGCTGTAGAAACAAATAGGAACAGCAGGTTTATAAAAGCAATTTCATGAGCAGCAGGTCAACAGACAGATGCTGAAAGCAACAGGCAGGAATATACCCTCTGAAATTGCTGTTACTGCTGGTGAGGATGCTGGAGGAGCAGTACAAACAAAAATAGCTAGGCTCGTGTGCTCTCCCCAAGTGGCATCTCCTGTTGATGAAAACAACACTGGGAGAGAGGAACCAATGATGTGACCAGCAGAGCTTTTCCAATGTTCTCAGTTTCACCATCCCTATATAAATTCAGGTCCTCTCAGGTGGTTGGTGTGCGGTAGAAAGAAAGCAAGAAGAACATTTTTGCATTTCTATTAAATTTCCATGTCTCTGGTGAAAATCTGATCAATACTCAGTGGACAATGTCAATGACCTGACTGAAAAATATTGCAATCTCATTGAAACGGGTTTCTAGTGGTACAGTTGCAGCACAGATCTGGCTAGATCTAATTATCAAAAGACATAGTCACAAAAAGAAGGTGGAAAACCAGCAAAATAGGCGTGGAAAGTTTCTGCTGTTTAGTTGATGAATGGCTCCAATACAGCATTGAGAAGGCACTGGTGGGTTGTGTAGATCTGCTCCTTTTCCTCTCAGATGTAAAATACAAGACCTGGATTCTCTTGTGAACACCTCCAAGGATGGAGGATATATGATGCTTAACATGTTTTCAGTCATGGTTCCTCACAGATCAGCTTTGAAGAGGTTAACTAAGGTGTTGCTTGCAATGTTGAACATCTTGTGATGGCAAAAAAGAGCAGACAATATTTTAGGTTCTGTGAATACTTGCTTTTATCAGCTCCATGCTGTCTGGAGGGGCTTGTACAGCTATGCTTGATGTGGCTGCTCCACTGGGAGCAGTCTCTGCTTTTAGGAAAGAGTGAAAATATTTGAAGACCTTCACCAGAATTGGCATTTAGTGAAGGCTGACTCTATTTTCTGTCTTCAGCAAGCACTTCTCCTTTTCCCACTGTGAAAACAGCTAGTGAAGAAGGTGGAAGGATCCTAAAAAGTGTGCATTAAAGTATATTTCAGTCATTCCAGTATTTTCAGGCTGATTGTCTGAAATAAAACCCCTTTACCTCAGCAACATATTGAAGCTGTCTCCAAACAGCCAGTATCTTTGGGAAGTGGTGGAGGGTGATGGGGTTGCAGAAATGAGACAATAGGGTCTCTTATCATTAGCAGGATAAAAGGAGGAAACTAAGGAACTATAAACCCATCAACTTCAAATCACTAAAAAACAGTAGGACATTTAATCGAAGAAAGAGATGAGTAATAACCATGGCCATTGCCAAGAATGAATCATTTCAGATGAGTCTGTTTTCCTTCTGTGACAGATTCCAGTCCCTGGTTCAATGTTATTATTCATTGTTTTTTCATCTATAACTTATGTGTTGTAATGGAGAATGTTCTTATTAAATTCTCAGATGTTCCTGATCTGGAGGAGTTGTGAGCATCCTAAAGCACTGGGTTAAAATTCAAAATGATCTGGACAAATCAGAAAGATCAGTTCAGTTTGGAAAATGTGACATTTAGGAGAGAGGAACTGTCCAAATTCATGGCAAACAAACTGCTTATGCATCAGGTTTTCAACAGAAGACCTGTAGGTTGCACCAGTAGCAAGTTATGGTATCAACACATTGAATGTCAGTATGGGATGTATAAAGAGAAAAATGGTTTGTAAAACACGTGGTGTCTTCTTCCCTCTTACCATCAAGAGGATCTCTCAACCAGTGTCCTAAGATCAGCTTCCATCAGGCAATGGATTCTGTCATTTTCCCACTGCTTCTCTGCTAAATTTTGAATGGGAAATTCCTGGTAAACTCCCTTAGGATGCTTGACCTCCTCTGGAAGTATGAGGAGTATCCAAGCTACCTGGACAATGCTGTTTGTGACCTCTGAAGAGACTGGTACAAGTGTTGTGATCAGGTAAGTCGGTCATGACCATCAAGCTTGTTTCCTGATGTCATTTTATCTCCTTTTGCAATAAGAACAAGCTCTGAGATGCCACTTGCCTTGATGACTATCATATAACAAAACACTGTGTGGTTCTGTGAGTATCTTTGAACCGTAAGTGCTTTGTCCATCAAGAATAAATGTTGGTGAGAGGTGAGAAAGGCCTCCAGATAGTAGAGACATCAGAACAGACCTTTGTCTCACCTGAAGATGTTTGTCTTCCTTCTTCCTCTGAAGCTGCCTCCTGAGTGCTACCATAGCCTGGATCAGGGGCTTTGTCCTCAAAGTCCACCTTCTGCATGTCACCTGGTGCCATTTTGGGCTGCTGCTGCTGCTGTGGTAATGCATAGATTGCCTCCACCTCTCTTATTAGCACTGGAGCAGCAGCGATATGAGCTCCAAAACCATCCTGGGCCAGCAGTGGGATAAATATTTAACCTGGTACTGCTGCTGTGCTGCCTGCAGGTCCCAAGTCAGCTGAGCAGGAACACTACCTCAGGGAGAGTCAAGCTGTAGAAAGCTTCTGCCAGCGTGTCTGGCCCATGGGGCAGACTGTGTCCTTTGGCAAACAAAGCCATGGCCATCAAGGTATGCCCAGTGAAGGTATGCCTGGAGCTCACATGCCCCTGTGCTGTGAGCCAGGAGGCTTCAGGAGCCTGGCTGCTGGAGCACGCGTATCTGGAAATGGGCTGCTGGGGGGAGCTCCTGCACCCCTCTGAGCCAGCAGCAGTGTGCTTGGGTCAGCTGGCTGACAGCTCCAGCTCAGCCCTGCAGGCAGGACCCAGGCTTAGCCCTCTGCCCCCTCTGCCTGGTCCCGATAAAGCACCACAGCTTGAGGTCCCCATCTTGTGGCAGCAGGGACAAATGGCTGGAACAAAACTCATCCTGGCCCTTCAGAGCTCAGTGGTTCTTTGGCCAGGTAGAGCCCTGGGAAAGCGTTGCAGAGGCAGGACACCACCATTGCCACATACTGTGTCCTGCCTGAGGACACAATGTGCCATGGGAGCAGTTGGAAGCGAAAGGCTGGCAGAGGCAGTTGAGGACAACTGCCAATCCCTTCCCCTCATTGTACATACCACGTCCTGCACTGCTCTTACACTGTGCCTCGTGCACACACCGTGCTCAGGACCATGCGGGTCATCTGTGGCTGGGTTTGCAGGAACCCAAGTCTTTGCTGGATTTGATGCTGGCTCTTCCTGGTGCTTTGCACACTGGTCCACACTGCCTTACACGCTTGTGAGTCCTGACCCCACCACCATATCCCTGTGCTCCCCAAGATCCCCAGGGAGCAGAGACTCTCTAGAAGCAGACCTATGCCTACAGCTATGCCTGTGTGATGTCAACAAGGGTGCCACCTGCTCCGACACTCTGCTCCATGCAAAGGTAGATCAGGTTGGTCAGTGAATCCCATACCAGCTTTCTCTTCCCCTCTTCACCATCCCCAGGTGTAGTGGGTGTGTGGGTTTGCGACGCCTGTGGTGCTATGCAGGAGAAACCCTGCCATGTGGAGGGCCTCTCTCTCTCTCCAGAGTCATTTGAAGTCCCTCCTGCCTCTGGTACATTCACTGATGGTGACTGGAGGCCATGGGGCTAGGGCAAGCCATACTTGTCCATCTAAATCCATCCTTGTAAGTGCCAGGGAGCAAAGAGGCCCATGGCAGCCTTGGCTTGGCACTGTGCTGTCGCTGCACCAGCTGTCCCAGGGCATTCCCAAAACCTTCACCCCAACTCCAAGCACCTCCCAGCCCTGGCAGGGTCAGGGCAGCCTTACTCAGCACCTGGCAGGCTGTAGACCCTGGGGGCTATCTGCTGCCCCATCTCCCACCACACCCAGAGCTGGAGGAGAGCCCATACTCTCCTTTATCAGACACCAGAACTCCCCCCCCCCCCACCCCCCCCACAACAGCTGCCCTGCTGCATGCTGTGATAAGGGACAGGGGCTGTACAGACACCAGCACTGCAGCACCCAGCACCGCTTCTGTGCTCATTTTCCTTCCCTGACACACACCACCCATGTGATTTGTGGCCCCAAAGCAGGACTGGGGGCTGAGCCCCACCTGCTCCCCTTGCAGTCCCCCATGGCTGCTGTTTCCCCCAGCCCCTCAGGACCTCTCCAAAGTCACACTCCAGCAATGCAGCATTAAGTGGAAACAGAAGAAGTCTTAAGATGCCACACTGCCCTGCATGCTGGGGGTGCACAGAAAGATGCCCTTGCACTTGAAGATCCTCAGGCTGTCCTCACTGTGTCACCACACAAAGGGTCACAGGTGCCCACAGCCCCTGTGCCCCACTGTCTCCTACAGACACTTCCAGGAGGAGATGATGTCCCAAAATTTGGCCTGAAGAGGGACAAGGGGTGTGTGGGGCTGATGGGGCAAGAGCAAATCCCAGCATAGTGCTCTGGTGGAAAGGCCAGGACAAGCTGGGGCTGCAGGGAATTACCAAGGACCAGACTTTGGCCACTCTCCGTGAGTCTTTCACCTCCACTGGTGCTGGAAATCCTCTGCTTGCTCCCAGAGCCTCACGGTTGGCAGAGCAGTGCCTGCCTCCCAGGCACCACTGCCCAAAAGCTGCCTCCTCTCAGAGACGGCAAAACCAGAGCCCATTTACTCCACATGCCCACCTGGCAGGGGGGACCCCCAGTTCAGACCCTTGGAGAAGATCCCTCCCGCTCCCTCTGTGGGCAGCAACCAGAGCAGGACACCAGGGCTGGAGCACAAATGCAACAGATTTTATTTCAGATCATTTGGCTGCTCGCTGTCGGAAGGCTGGCAGTGGGTTGGGTCCAGCTCTAGCCATGGTGCCATCTTAACGGTACTTGGCAGTCAGCACGTTGCCCACGGCACACAGGAACTTGTCCAGGGAAGCATGGACCTCCGGGGTCAGGGCAGCGGCGTTGTGGATGGCCACCACCACCAGGAAGCATTGGCCCAGCAGCTGAAAGGCAAAAGGAGATGGTGAATAAGGGGGTGAGGTGAGGGTTTGACCAGAGGGGTGCAGGAGAGGAGCTGGGCTGATCACCCTTTCTCAGGTGCTCACTTTGAAGTTGACGGGGTCCACACGGAGCTTTTGGGCGTGGAGGTCGCTGAGCTTGGAGAGGGCACCCGCGATGTCATCGATGTGGTTGACAGCCTCGATCAGTGCACCCGCAACCTTCTTGCCATGTGCCTTGATCTGAGCGGAGCCGTGTGACAGGTCGAAGTGGGGGAAGTAGGTCTTGGTCTGGGGGTAGGTGGCGAACATCCTGTGGGACAGAGCGGGTCAGGGATCCATGGGGACGGGTGAGACGGACACAAGGTCACATAGGGCAGGGACAGTTGGGGATGGGGAGAGGATGGGGGCAGATGGGAAGAAGTCAGAGACAGACAGGAGGGGATGACGTCGGGGGTGGGCACGTACCTCTCCAGGGTCTCGGCGCCATAGTCATCGGCCTGGCCGCCGATTTTGCCGAAGATGCCCTTCACGTTGGTCTTGTCGTTGGCGGACAGCACCATGGTGACACCTCTGCGTTGGCAGCCCCCAGCACGGGTGCCCCCACCGGCCACCGCCGCCCTTATATGCGGTGCCCGGGGCACCGCCCGCCCCCCGGCCCGCCCCGCTCCGGGCCCCGGTCCCGGCAGCGCTGGAGCCCGGCCAGGCGGGGCCACCGCCCGCCGCCCGCCACCCGCCGCCCGCCTCCCCCCGGGCTGGCGCCGCGCCCCGCTTCTTCCACGGCACCGGCACCGTGCCCGGCGGGGGGGCTCTGCTCCCGGCACCACCTGGGGTCGGGTCAGTAGGGTTCGGGCTCGCATCAGCACACGCTGGGTGGGCCGACCCCTCCTGCACAGGCTGACCGCAGGGTTAGGCTCAGGTCTGGGCTCAGCGTTAGGTTTAGGCTTAGATTGAGGGTGTGCGCTGGCGTGGGTTGAGGTCAGGGTCTGCGCTGGCACAGATGGAGGAGGTCGTGTGCGTCCCCTCCCGGCACAGGCTGGGCCGAGGGCTCTGACTGGGGACCCGGCTGAGATCCCGCTGGCGCAGGCAGCTCT